>JAZGTK010006678.1:0-12583 GCA_036877625.1 Ambastaia sidthimunki | reverse complement strand
ACACACACACACACACACACACACACACACACACACACACACACACACACAGTTGGTCTGTTTTTCCACAAGAATGATGGCAAATCTGTTTATTTTTGCAGTTTGGGCTTATTTTTTACTCTCTCTCACCATAACAATCAAACTTTTAAAAACAAAACCTTGATTGACACTAAGATAAACACTTTTCCACCGCTGTAACGTTTGTATGAAACCTGTGAAAGTGATAGAGGAGATATTTAAAGACAATGTAAAGAACAATTGTAAGGCATCAGATTGTAAGGAACAACAGTGCAAAGGCATCAAATAACTAAACTGATACGTTACTGAAAATATCTGTCTTTGTGATTCACAGGAGAAAGTCAAACAGGTCTGGAACAACACGAGGATTAGTAAGAAATTCATTAACACACGTGTCTCTGAGTGTTTGTATGTGTTTGTAACTGCATCGTCATATTGTGTGTTTGTAGATCTTCAGTGAGCAGTCAGACAGCATCATGATGTTTTCATCACGCCGTTTGTTGTGTGGAAGAACTTCAGGCCGTTTCTTCAGCATCACTCTGTTGTAGTTTCTCCAGGCAGCAGCCAAGATCATTTATGTTAGGAGTGAAGGACACTCACGGAGACAATGTGTCAATTTTCATATCAGTCTTTGGTTCTCTCCTGCAGTCCTGAGGTTGAATTTACATAGTAATGACATTTAAACCTCAGAACCTCAGATCTGATGCCTGAGCACAGAGAGAATTTTCATCATGCTCAGATCTGCTCAACTGGCAGTCTTGTGTCAGACTCGCGTTGTGTCATGTCTTGTTGGGGTGAGCTCTGTAGCATCCTAGCATCCTTTTGTCTTTGAAAATTATACTCCAGTCTTATTATAACTGTCTCATTCAAAACCAGAACAGAACACGTAATGAAAATGAACACATAGGACTTTCATACATGCTTAACAGGGGCCGTCTGTTCAGAGCTCCCAGTGCCAAAACCCTGACCCACCATTAAGTGCCAATTTTGAGCTCTGAATTAAACTCAGACTCTGGGGTGCCACGGCGACAGCTAAAAGGAACAAAGCCAATGACCGAAAAACAATTAATTACAAAAACAAGATGAACAAAAACTCACCAAGCCCCAATCACAGATGGTTGTGTAGCCTGTCAGTCAAGTTTCCAAGTGGATCCAAAGAAACGTCCCACAGGAAATTGAATTATCCGCCAAATCGGTTCATAAAAGCTGGCACCTTAGATGCTACTACAGGCCTCATTTACCCCCCCTCCATCAGCACCACATGGCCGTGGTCAAAACAACGGCCGTGAGCTGGCAGGCCCGTGTGATAAGAGGAATCTGCCAGAATAATTCTCAGCACAGAGGAGAAAGAAATCTGAGGCTGTTTGTGAAAAACGTTGAATGAGCTAAAGTTGAAAGAAGGCCTCAGTTAACAAGCACTGCCCTGTAAAACATGAAAGGCAATTTTTAACCCATGTCTGATGCAGTCAAACAGGAAGAAAAAGAGGGGCAGTGTTTACTTATGTTGAACAGCGTGTGTTAAAAATGAAATGTTTGCTAAATAACATTCACAAAGGTTTTCCACACAGGTGGCAGTTAAGCAGGTACTTGAAAATATTTTGCCTTGTTGAAGCTATAAAACAGAAATTAAAAATATTAGGGCTTTCAAAACATTACAATAAATTCTGTTATTAACATTTGATGGCTTAATTTATTAAGTGTCTTTTCAAGTAAATTCACTATAATATTAGTAAAATTATCTCATCTGACTGATGAGACTTTTGCATGAGGCAAAAAGGTTGGACACACTGTATTCGAATACAGATTAAACAGCAAATCATGGTATTAAGATTGTCACTTCATTCTGTGGTAAAGTGTGAGAGTATTTGCAGTACCATAAGCAATAAAACACTCAGTTTATATTGTCATAAAAAAGTTATTTAATTTAATTTGCAATCTTTGCAAGAAATCTGAAACATATTGACTTATACCATTTCAAAACCACTTTTATAGATTCTGATGTCGTGTTTAGTATATTCAGAACTGTTGTTGATTTTACTGTGCCGTGTGAGATGTCACCTTGGATCACCTTCAAATAAGATGACTGGCTAATCGATCTTCATGCCTTGCACCAATCAATAGTTTTCCCTCTGGACTGCTAAAGCACAAACTGGCCTGCACAGTAGCTGGAAAGATGAAATGTTGCCTGTTCTGTTGTTTTTTCTCTTTGTTTTGACTGCTGGGAGGAAATAGTTGAGATGGCAGAAGATCCAGAAGCTCAAAGATAATAGCTCACGTTCTATCAAAATGAAGTGCGTACAGTTTGAAAGGAAACAAATGACTTTGTGATCAGGAACAACTTGTCTCTTGTGAGAGGAAGACGAGACAGTGTATATGGTGGAAAATACGTCTCTATGTGGACAGCAGCAGATTATGGCTACATGCTAATGTGAGTTATTAAAAACTGAAAAAGTTCACGTTTAATGAAGTAACCAGATAGCAGGAGGCACTGGAGAGCCAATGTTACAGGGCATGACTTTAAAATGTCAACAATATTCTGACCGTGAGTTCTGCGGTTTCCAAGGTGTCTAGCTGTGAAGATTATAGATTCATCTAACCAAAGCTTTGATTTCAGCAGGTATCATGGCTGCTTTCTTTGACCCAGAGAAGCAAATTGAGGTTTAGACCGTATATGACCACTGTACGTGCCTCAACCTCCTGGAGGCTGTGTGAGGTGGCATTATCCTCAGTCAGCCATTACTCAGGTAATTGTGTTTCTTCTCTCTGGATCTTTGGGGGCTCAGTGTACACCTGTTGTGACGATTCGACTGCATCGATTTTTCACACCAGGCCGTAAACCTGTCAGTCAGTAATGGCACAATCTTGATGTCAACGGGGGAGGGACGAATGCTGGTGTCATCTGTGTGACCAAAGAAATGTTCTCTCTGTACTTTTTTATCTCTTTGTAGAGAGCCAAACAACAGGTGGGTAGACGGTCGTCTCTCTGAGCTGCATCCCAATCCATTTACAGGGACCTTTAACAAGACCTTTGACACTCAGCTCAGGTCTTTGGAGAGCTTGTTGCCATGGATACGGTTAAGTTTAGGGATAAAGAGGGATCGAAGTGAAGCAGCGCCCCACCAAAACCCAGCTGAAAAGACCAGCATGAAGTTCTGTGATGTTCCAGTTGGTTGATGCTTGTTGATAAAGGTCTGGAGAGGTTCTAGCAGCTGGAGGAAGCTGAAGGTAGAGAAGATGTTTTTTCAGACAGTTTTTAGTTACTCAAAGTTAAATTGTGTTGGAACAGCTTTCTGGACTAATTTATTGCAGTTTGTCTGTTCAGTTTCCTATAAGCTGTTGTTAAATTTTAAAAGCATATCACTGTTGTCTAGTGTTCTTTTAAAGTTCTCTCAAAGTTATCAAAAATTTAACATTCTATATCATATATACCAAAAGTGTATAGTGTAACGTTTGAAAACGTTACAGAATCATGTTTGAATTATGTTCTTATAATCAAACAATAATGTTAATACTACCTCTAAAAACTGGACATTTTGAATGTGCTAGAACGCTTTTGTTACTTAATGGAAGCATTTAGAAAATGTTCTTACAACCCACAATTGTTGTCTGGGGAGATGCATTTAAAGAATGTTTTTGATAATGGCGTATGCACTGGAAACAATCACATTGAAATGTTAGAGATTTGACAGATGTTATCTTCTGTGATTGTTTAATTCTGTGAGCAAGCGAGACATTTTCAGATCAGTGTGACACAAGCCGCAGATTGACACAGGATTTCATTTACACATTGTTTGGACTGTGAGATAGCAGATGTCTCGCACAGAATAAAATGGTTTTCAGCTGAAAAACATGATGTCCCAGCACTCCTGTGTGTTGTACTTTGAGAAAGAACCGACACAGCGTTTGCTGTAGCACGTCATCCAGAAACACTCAGATTAGCATCTGCTGTGAGACGTTTACAGTCGCTCTGAATCCACTCTGTTGCTTTTCTCATCACAGGCATTTTCAGTTGTTGCCAGTGTTACAGACTTATAAAGGACTGGTCTGTTAATTCATCCTCCAGACAGAGAGATTAAGAAATGAAAAGATCACAGCTGATCTCAGGTGTTCTGTTCGGAAGCCTACACAGCTAACAGGGAACGTTCTCAGAACATTGTCTAATGTTGCAGACAATATTTTTTGGCCGCACTGTAATGTGTGACCGAGCGGTCATTGAATTACTGTCAGGTTACAGCAGACACTGCAGCTGTGTGAATAGGAAGTCGGTGAGGATGTGGCTGGTGGACGACTGATGTCTTTGTCTTCTGTAATCTTTTGATACTGGCTGTTGTGTTCACAGTCATGCCCCACCGTGTCAATGTCAGCCAAACATATTAACATGGCAAACGATTCCTCCACACACACACACACACTTTAAACTGAACTGACTTCTTTATTCAATGTTGTGATTTTGTATTGTAATCCAGATTTTCATTATGTGTAATACTCAATTTTTACAACCACAATAAAACAGTTTTCATTTAAACAAAGTGTTCAGTGTTGCCTAAACGATGTTTTATGGTGCTTTGTGATGGTTGCCATATTGTGCTAAGTAATTGTTTACAATGTGGCTTATGGGGCTGACTTTGGATTGATGGTGTTCTCAACCCTCATATTCAGTGTGTTCCAGTGTCGGCTCAGAGGCAAGTGTAAAGATATACTGGTGTTATAGCAGAACTGAAGACACATTGGGCTGAGAGGTTCAGTTTGACATTCAGAATAAAGGTTCTGGCTGGTGTAGCTGGACTGGGTGAATGCTGGAGTTCTCACTGCAGTTTATTGATTTAATGTTACAGCTACACTGTTGTGTTGGCAGTCAGTCTTCAGTATAAACACATCAGCAGTTACAGATAATATTAATCTCATTAGTAGATACATAGATTATCATCCTGACCAGGTTGAAGGTTATTATTGTTGCTACGGTTGCCACAAAATCATGTGTTTCCATTAACCAGATTTCTGCTTTGTCATGGTACAGGAATTGGTTTGAACATAAGTTGTGGTTTCTCTCTCTCTCTGTCTCTCTCTCTCTCTCTCTCTCTCTCTGTCTCTCTCTCTCTGTCTCTCTCTCTCTCTCTCTCTCTCTGTCTCTCTCTCTGTCTCTCTCTCTCTCTCTCTCTTCCTCAGGCCAGAGGAAACAAACTCATGTGATGTAATTTAAGCCTGCTTGTCAGTCCAGACGACACCTGCATCCATCAAAGTCAGGCAACACCACATCAATACTGGCCTCAAGGTTCGACCGCAAAACACGCCACAAACTTTAACGTCTCACTTAGTGTTTCCAGACATTTTGGGAAGGAAGTGAAGAAGTAACTTAAGGAAAAGTGACAAGGTAACTCACACTGAAAGCTTCCTGATGGAGAGACCCGTGATTCAGATTATATGGCTTAATAATAATAGGGCATCTGATCTAAATACAGGTATAGGATATAAACAGATAGTCCAGCTTCTAAAATCTGATTGAATAAGCAGTAAAAGTTTATCCAAATGTTAAAAGTGTTATCTGATCTTTTTAACCAATAAGATTAGAGCGGGCGGGGCTTGCATAATTAGCAACATGTCCTGCTTGCTACGGTCAGTTTGAACAGAAACTTTTATGAAAGTCATGGTTGTAGTCACTATTTCGCTTGCTAAAATTACCCCTTTCATTAGGACAAGGTTATAAGTCTGAAAGGTTCTCAGGGAACGTTCTCAGAACTGTGGCTAATGTTCTCTAAAAGTTCTCTCAAAGATATGAAAATTGTTAGCTGGGTTGTTGGAGGGCATCTTAAGACTTCCTAACAGATCATCAGATAGCAGTGAGATCAGGAAATGATGAAGCCAGAAGATTTCCTTTGACTTTCTACCTCATCAGACTTCTGTGCTGAAATCAGATTATCAGACCATGAAAGTGAGAAAAAAAACTCTTCAAAGCTTCACCTGACTTTCATCATGAAGACGCTGCGGTCATTAAACTGCTGAATTAAAGGAAATTACTGCTCATTAAGAACGTTCTCTCAGATGTCTGCTGACCAGCTCCTTGTTTCCACACATACACACAATAATAAACATTACTGGAGTAAGGTTTAAAAACTTTGATGTAAATTATGAACTTACTTATAAATTATAAACTATGTGAGAAAGTGTGAGAAAGTTTTTTGGAAATAGAATTGACATAGAACAGAGTTGTACTGTCAGTATTTTTAATACATTATTTAATACATTATTTAATACATACAATGGTGAGTAAATAATAGCAGAATTTTCTATTTTGTGTGAAAAGTATTTCTTGAAGGACCTGAAAGTTTATAATTGTGGAGGCTGAAGTGTGTGTGAGAGGTTAGTTTGGTCTCGTCTCTTGGGCGTCTCCATCCATCCTCATCTTCTCCTCATCAGCCGGCATCCTGTAGTCTCCAGCTACCTTCCACCTTGAACCTGTTCTGTGGCCCACACAGATTAAAGCAGCAAATCTCAGTCACACCGTAGCCACTTTCCTGCCTTTTCCCTCACCAACATAAATCACCGTTTCCCATCCGTCACAGCTGAATAATACCACTGCCCACAGATCCAGTGCTGAGACAGAGCTGGAGTCACTGGACACATACAACACGATTAGCTCAGAGTGTTTCTGTAGATGGAGGGACGTTGGTTTGCAGCTGTATGTCAGCTAGGCTGTGATTCCTGCTGTAGTTTGTTGCTTACAGGTTTAGATGGAGAAGAGGAGAGCATCTCTTAAGCTTCTGTGATATTCAGTCTTCTAGATACGGCCCATGTCTCTCTTTCTAACATAAATGTGTTGGATTTGTTGTCTGCCATGAAATATATCAGATTTCTGATTTCTTTGACCGATATGTTGTTTGTTAAGCAGAGGTGTGCTGGGATGTTTGTGTCCTTATGTTTGTATCTGTGATTTTCTCAACAGCAGCTGATAATTTATGAGATCTGGAGTTTGTATAAGTCTGTCAGTCACATCATAAGAAAACATTTTACCACAATAGCTTCACAATGACTTTAACCGCAGAACAGATCTCTTGTCTTGTTCTTTCTTGTTCTTTTCCTTCGTTTAAAAAGATGTTTTCTCTCAGATTTTTACTTTCTGTTATAAGTCCAGCAATATTCTTCCTCTTGTTAAAACATGTTGTGCATCTGAGCTCTCCAGGCAACTAATTACACACAAGTGCTAAGAATTCCTGCCTAAAACTGTTGGTTTTGAATATTAATATTTTTCAGCAGACATGTAGGCGACATGCTCAAAAACATATTCCAGGAACCCGAGCTTACATCACTGGGTCACAATCAATACACAGATGGATATTTTATCCCACACAAATGTGTCATTGGATATGTCTCCTTTTCTAGCCAGAGGCATCATATTTTCAGAGTTTTTTCAAAGAGATTTGTTATGCATTATGTTGACAGGTCATGATGAGTAAAAGAATTATGTTTATTAAAGGGTAACACACTGTCCTTCTCTGACAATTTTCCAGCACTAAAGAAATGATGTACGGCATGATGTATTCGCAGCCAATCAGAACATCCCATGATGGCCCCATGCAAATTTTAACACTAATTTATTTTCTCAGCTGAACGTCACGTATCAAATGTAGCTGCAAGCGGCAATTAATGGAAACCGTCGGGTGCAGGAAGTTATCGTGAAGAGGCAGATGAAAAAGACCTGATGACTTCTGTGTTTATAATTGGAAAATTGACTCTTTAGCTCAACACTGTCTATTGCTTTTAGATAAATTGCTACATTTAGAAGCATGAACAACGTTTAAATAATTAACCGCACCAATTTTACACAGCAGTGACAAATGCCGTCTGTATTGCATGAGTCGATATATGATGTGAAGACACTCAGATCTTCTGGGCCTGTGGTTTAAAAGGTTTTTTTTTACTTAAATTAGTTTCACTTAAAACAATTGTCAAATAGCAGAAGACTTCAGGATCCTTGAGGCAAATTTGTTCCCCTTGAGAAGATAAACTTTCATATAAAATTATAAACCTAATGGCATAGTTTGAAAGTTTTGAATTTTGCTAATTTAGCTACTGCTGTAGTTGCTAGGCAACCACATATCCCATCTATCCCATAATCACCCAAAAATGGATTTAACATAGTTGAAGAGTATAGTGAAATTTCACCATAAAAAGTTATAGCTGCTCAAATTGTGCTAATAAAAATGATACTGGACCAGAGCAGAAGCATTAAAACTGAAGCTTACACTGAATTTCCAATGAGCAGTCCAGACCGTGACTTTAATGAGATGCAAATTATTCTTATTGCAAGTAATCAAGTGTATCAAGTTATCATTGTAAAAAGAATTATTGACAAACAGGTGACACGTTTATTTTCCATGCTTTACCAAATCTTTAAAGATGTGACGTGCATTTAAACGATCCTGTTTTGATATTCTGTGCAGTTCCTTGTGTTTCAGAGTCAAATGCAAAACATGGTTCTCTGTGTCTCCTGTAGAACCAGGATGATCCATTGATCTGTTTGGAGGGACTCGTAGCGCTAAGAGAAGTTCCGGTCAAGGAGAGTTTTTTGCAGAGGTGAGGCTGTGGTGTACTTGTGTTAGGATGGAGTGGGCTGTCTCTCCCGCTCTTCTGAGAATGTCTCTTCATTTGTTTGTTGACATTTGTTGACAGCTAGCCTTGATCCTCCACTTCTGTTTTATTATTTCTGTTGTTTTGTTCATCACAACCGGAGTCTTGGTGTGACCTGCAGGGCTCTGATAGGATATTTTGACGTGTCAGCATGTGTGTGTGTGTGTGTGTGTGTGTGTGTCATAAGGTGTGATGCCTACAGAGTCTGACAAACAATATCATTTGCCTTCTTTTCATGCAAACAAACTGACTGCGATTACTCAGTGTGTGTCTGGATTCTGAATTATTTATTCTCCCTTCATCCATTTCATGAATTAACAAAGAATTGACAGAGCTTGAAGGTAAACGGCAGTTGATAGGACGCAGATGTCCAAAACTCTTCACTTTCACTGGTGATAAAATACTTTTGAATAGTGTATAGAGTGTTTTATTAAGAGTCAGAGAGTCTGTAAACCGCAGTACAGGATAGAAAGTTAACACACGCTGAGAAAAAACTGATTCAGATTCACTCTTTTTAGATTAGTAATGTGATTGTAAACATTTAATTTGAACTGCCAGTCATCCAGTTTTAGACGCTGAGAAGCAATCGTGAAGAAATTCATTTCATTGTTCAGCTGAAGGGAATGACCCAGTTTCATCCAAAAACGAATTGGGCGGTTTTAGTAGAAATTTGGATTAAAGGTTGACCATTATGGGTTTTATTGAAGTTGACTGACATTAGCAAAATATATACATTTTAAATGTATAATTTAATGCTGACAAAGATTTATGCTACATAATATTTTCTCAGAATGTGTTTATTATCATTATTAACTAGTTTGTTGATTATGGAAATCACATTTATGTATTTGACATGGTTAATGGTTATCAGCCAGTATTCTGAAAGTTAAATGACATAAAAGTGTTGTTTTAGATTCAAGTCTTGCTTTTCATCATCTGTGTTGCTGTTTTCAGTCTGTCAGTCTCTGTGTTGCCTGGCCACATGTGCCTGACTCTACTTTAGCTTTTTAATGAACACTTGGCAAAAAAAACAAAAACAATAGCTGCCCATATTGTGTCTAAAATGTGAGTTATTTAATAATAAAGGCAGTTTTTTTTGTTATGCTGGTTGAAAGTCTCTTCACATCCTGATAACAATCACAAAGTGGCCTAAATATGTTGAAATGTTTTCTGTGGAAGGTGAAGAACTATAAAATGTTCATCCAATTATTGAGTTTGGTCTGAATGTAGTGACAGGATGTACTAAAGCAACGTCATTGTGTAATTTCACAAGGTTATCTTGTGCCAGGCTTCTTCCCCAGGTGATGTTTAAATATCACTGCTGTGTTTTGTCAGTCTGAAGCGCAGATGGTCATTGGTTGAAGATAATGTGTTGAATTTTGGTTATAATTTTATCACAGTGCAGAAAGTGAATTTCATCAACTGCTACATTCCTGCAGAACCAAAACAGATCTCAGCAGGACAAAACACTTTATAATAAAGCAAGCAGGAAATGGACTGACACGCCAATACTGACCATTAATGCCACATAAATAAGGCAGGAAGCTGCCAAAAGTGTGTATGTAAAATATGGAGGCCATTTAGCAGAAACATGATGGCTTTGAAAGGTCTTCTCTCTATATCTTCATGCAGAAGAAGCGAGAAATCAGCTTGATGGTGTCTTAGATTAACAGATGGTGTCATTATTCATTCATCTGCAAATTCTGTTATTACTTTATTTATTTATTATTCCTCAAGCAAAGACAAAAGAAAGTCAAGCTGGATCTGTAGGACAACATACAGTGTGAGTGTAAATCCTGGATCCTGCTCACGAAATCAGACAGTAGCAACTGAAGCTAGTGAAGCAAACCGTCTGTGAGGGTCAGATGTTGTGGTCTGTCATGTACATAATGATGTCCAGTGAACTACACACCGCAAAGCCTCATGGGAGTTGCAGTTTTTAATTGACACCCCACACTCGTGCACTACAGCAGTGTCACACTGTTTGCCTTGTTCAGTACAGGAGCAGGACTCTAAACTTACGGACGGGTCAAGCAATGTGCCTTTCTGCCTAAAAACTGCTAAATCTACCATAAGCATGTTGGGACGGGTTAGCTTATCCCATTTTCAAACAACCCACAATCCTTTGGGGTTGATTCCAATTTTATAAAAAAGTCTTTGGAAGCAGTTTTGTAGTTTGAAATGATGGCAACATTAGTCTAGTCTCCAGAAAATGTCAAAATCCGTGTCTTTATTTTGAACAGTTTATGCATCTGTAATTTATAACTAAACAAAACTTTTTAAATATAAATTCTGCTTGGTTTGATGTTTTGTTGCTGATGATAATCATGTATTTGTTTGTGTGTCTTCAGTGTGCAAATACTTTCTGTGGCCTCATGTTGATTTAGTTTGTTAGTCTGGAAGCTGTGGACCTCTTCTGCTAAACTGGATGTGTGTGTTTTCAGTCAAACGAGGCCCTCGGTGCCAGTTTTGCAAACAAAGAAAAACTTGGTCGAACTAGTTTATAGTTTAATTAGGTCCAGTTCTAGAAGCTTAATATACTGTATGTCTGTAAATTAACCCTCTATAGCGTTTGTTTTTTTTGTTTTTTGCATATGTTACCAACTTTCCACCACTGAAATAAAGCAGTACAGGGGGTAAATGCCACAGCAGTGTGGAGATGCTGTTATATAAATATATGTGCATGAATATTTTATGCCACACACACAAACCAGCACAACATTAGATACTGTGCAGATGCATTGCATGGTTTTGTATTGCAACCCGCAAAGGTTCTTTGTTTACCTTGTTTACTGTTTGAAGGCTTGTTCTAACAATCTAACAATGTTTGTCCTTCTGTACAATGAGAGAGAGAGAGAGAGAATTCCTTACACAACAAATCATATTAAAGGATACTGCATAACTTTTAATACACTTAACTAGTTCCTTCATGCTATTATTTGTATAGATTGTAAAGCATTAGTTAATTTCATCCTGTCTTGACTGATTTCGTTCACTGACATACAGTCTCAGGCTTGTTATTGTTAGCAGTTTAAACAGTTGTACATGCTGAAATGTCACATTGTGGACTGAATGTTGTTTTATTGTGTTGATTCTCACAGAGGAATGAAAACAGTGTGTGATGTGATAGTCATGACAACAGTAAGTTTATCAGTTTGTGTGTTTTAGTGTCGGCTAACATCGCTCTGTTATTTCATTGTCTGTGATATAATGAATATCTGTGATTTTTCTGTTCTGTTTCTTTCACACCCTGCTAGTAATAAAAACACTCTATTCTTCATAGATTTTCGAGACGTTAGTAGTAAAATCTGATGATTCAGTTAATGCTTAAATATTTAAACGATAACTGCCAGGAAACTCGCACGAGCGAGTCTGACATTTTGTGAGGAGAATTGACCTCGAGAGACGAGTCAAGCGACTTCTCTGACCTGCTCTTGAGAACTGAGCTTTTTCATGTTTTATTTATTCTTGTATTTACAGGAGCTGTCGCAGCCCTGCTGACAGTTCAGAGCAGAAGTAAGACTGGAACTGTCAGCTGTGTTTGCATTCAGCACGATCTCTTCCTTCCTCAAGCTAGAGATAATTGCTCAAATAAATTCTGACGCAGACACAAGCTTTTATCTTCTTAGTAAACTCTTGTTGTCTCTGTTGTACTTCTTTCTTGCTGTCTTGCCTGTTGAGTGGCTTGTTTTTTGTCTGGTGACATTTTTGCACTTTTTTCTGTTTCTGCGTCTCGTTTCAGACTCTTATTTTGTAAATGTCAGATTTTAATGGTGTTGGCAGAGAATAGGTTTGTGTGTTTTTAGATCCACAACATTTGAAGGCCTCCTGCTCACCATTTCAGCCCAATGAAATATTCTACAACTTGGCATAACTAGAAAGATGTAAATGTAATAAAAAACAAATACTTTTTTGTCTTATTTCAAATAATGAAAATCAT
>JAZGTK010006677.1:0-20461 GCA_036877625.1 Ambastaia sidthimunki | reverse complement strand
CACACACACACACACACACACACACACACACACACACACACACACACACACACACACACACACACACACACACACACACATATATATATATATATATATATATGGATTTCTATATGCATCTTATATGTGATGCATTTCTCAGTAAAACAGAACGGTCCGGTGTTCACGTGCCACACACGCGCTCTGAAACCACTACCTGACCTGTTTCTCAGAAACCAGGACACACAGTGACGGTCTCCAGTGGGTTTCTGATTTCCTTTGTGAGGCCCATTCGCTAAGTTCTCGTCACCAGTTTACATTGGTTGTGTTTCACATACCTAGTCATACCTACGTAGCATTTTGGGGCATTACAGGCACGTGGAATGTGGGAGTTGTTTGTGATGCCCAAAAATGTATAGCCTGTCTAAATAGGCATCTCACTAGCTTTTGAGATACAGCCATTATAAGCATTTTTCTTTGAACAAACATTTAAGAAACATGTGATGAAGTCACTGAGCAACAGATGTTACACAAAATGTAAACACATCCATTGCTTTATTGATAATGACAGTTTTGCAAAAGGTTTGACCGTGTAGCAAAAGCAAAATACTGTACATAATCTTCATGCTATATAAGTACTTCCATATTTAGGGCAGAGGAAACAGAGCCCCCCCCACCACACACACACACACTGCACATGTATAATGAAACTAAAGCAGTGTTATGCTGCACTTAATGCTCATCCAACCGGGGGATCCCAGCAGTCTTACCAGAAACCATTTAGTGTGTGTGTGTTATAATTACACAGTCCTTCAGTCTGAATCATATCCGGCATAAGATGAAAATAACAAGACCACGATCTGACACTGAAACAGCACAGCAGGGGAACAGACGATATATACACACACAAATACGCACGTCAAAAGCGAGGTCTCCCACACTGACTGCAAAACACACAAATTCTTGACTTTAAAGTTCTATTCACAGTAAAATGTTTAGGACAACATTGATTTTGTTTATTCATTAAAAACATTAACTCTTTTGTACCAAGAAATCAGATTTCCTAATTAACACAAGATGTTATCATTTTTGTATCATAATAAAACTTGACAAAGCTTATCAGGTCTATGGAGTCCTTGCCAGCAACAGTGCATGCTGTTAAAGCAAAAGACCAATGTTACACAAAATATTATGCTGATGATATATTTTGCAGTAAACATATTTGTATTAAATTGGAAAACACAAACCAGTGGTCTCAGGACCCCACTGAATATCTGTAGTCTAACGTAAGTCTTTTATCCAGCACATTAAGACTATAAATATAATGGGTTTGTGCATTCTTTCGGAATCAAACCCATGATGACCTTGTTGCTAGTTCCAACCTGTGTTGCTAGCTTCATGATCTAACAGTTGAGCTACAGGAAACTTAATATACTTTGACATATCAGACACCAAAGTAATGCATATATTAGGTTGTCATGCAATGGTGCAACATTTAGTTAATGAACTTCTAATAAACTTTTATCTTTTCATTTGGTACATGGTTTAATCAAATATATTTCTCCAGTATGATAAACATCAGGGGGTTTCTTTTTTTAAATACCAGTAAATATAACAGACAGTGCGTATGCTTTGTTCAATAAGCACAGGAAGTGGTCAGCCTCATAGTCACACATTTCTGTAACACAAAAAAGCATTTAGGGCGCTTTCTCCCTTTTGTACATCACTGACAAATTTTATGCAAAGGGGAAAAATAAGAAAGATTTATAAACAGACTTCTGTTAAATTCAATCCATGATCATATACATCTTTAATCATACAACTTGATAAAAATCTGTAGTTATATAACGTTATTGTTTAACCTTGTTTAAGAGGAAGATGGTAATTGAGGTTTTGCTTTGTGCAAGATTTTCATTATTGCTGAATCTAAAAAATGTTTTTAAGTGACTTAAAGGAACAGTGTATGCTAGGCTGAAAGTGCTTTTTCTTAAACAATGTTGCTCAAAATATAGACATGATCATTTTTTCCTCTGCTGAACACAAAGGAATATATATTACATAATGTTCAGGCTACTATTTTCCATACATTAAAGGGTGCATAAGAACTTTAGAAAATGCTTTCAGAATAACAAAACATCAACAAAAGTACAAGATATAAGATTTCTGATACCATTAGATAGCTTTGTTTGAGGAACAAGCGAAAAATAAATTGTATGTTGATTGTTTTTAAACTACTTGGAACACTTTACCAATTTCATAGCAACACCCTAGCAACCACCTATCAACATTCACATCCCCCTATCAACAATCACTTGGAACACCATAGCACCTGCACCAAAACTGTGGGGAAAGAAATTGCCACGGCATTTATAGAAATGCCCTGGCAACCACTTACACAACCCCTTGCATAATAGTGGTAAGATCGCACTGGAAAGCACCACTAACTTTTTTTTTTGGAAAATGTCTCAATTGTAAATTATATAAATAAGTAAAATATTTCATTGAGTAAAACTTGGTGAAGGTCACTGCCACATTTTTTCCAACCTGACGTTATTGTGTCAAACACTAACATTTGGCTATATTTATTACATTATTATATGCAAGATCAGAGAAAACAAGGTTTGTTCTGCTTGCTTCATACAGAATCAGCTTTCCCACTTTAAAATTCTTTTTCTTGCAGACAAACACGGTATTGGGAAACTGATGTTGAGCATGCCAGCAAAACTAGTCATATGAATCAGGCAGATTTGATTACTTATCTGGCCTGAATGTGCGCTTTTAATTTCAGCTGTGCTACCTTCCTCTTAAATAACCTCCACGCACACAAACACACACAATGAAAGAGGGTCAGTGTTCTGTTCCTTAAGTGGCAGGTTTGATAGGGATGTGTGGTGTTATAATAGCAGCCATTGATAAACTTAAATCGGATTCTCTATGGCATTTGGATGGATAGTAAAAGAGTCATGTACAGGCCTGGGGTCTGTTGTGTGGAAATGTCAGCATCTTTGGCTTTGTTCAACTGTCAAACTGCTTTTACTCTTTAGTGGCCGAGTATAAATCAACCCTGCTACTAAAAAAGACAGACAGACAGACAGACAGATAGATGTGGGTCACAGCGTGCCAAGGGTCTGCCCCTTAAGAACTGTGAAAGAATTTAAAAAATGTTGAATAAAGAGAGAGAAAGAGAGAGAGAGATTGGACCAAAGAGCTCCAAGTGGAAGAGGCTTTAAAACAAACAGAGAAAAAAAAGATGGAGCAAAAGGAAAAGAGAGGGTGTGGAGAGAGAACAGGAGAATTTAGGAAAAGGATTGAGTGTGCCGTGTGTGTGTGTGATGGGAATAGGGATTAATAGGGAGGAGTATTAGGGTGGGACGTAGAGCGGTGTTACACTTTAGATAATGTGACTCATACATTACCAAAGCAAGGCACAGCAAACACAACAGTGCAGCACATTGTATCTGACAGTTTACTTTGGCTCCCAGGCTGAGACTGGCCTCCAATCGCTAATTAAAAATCCCATGTCAGGAGTTTAAAAATGTACAAAAGCCTCCTGGGAGGTTCAGAATTCCAAGAATCTTGGCTGTGGTTCAAGTTCTTTGAATTTTGGAATTTTCAGGCACCGATCCTGCAAATGCAACCCTTCTACTTTTTTGGTTTTGGTTCAGCTGTATTAAAACCAGAAGCCATTTTTTGTTGCAAGCTCTGCAAAATCTTGTATAGAAGTTAAACATAGAATCTGTTCATTCACAATAACTGTTAAGATGATTCATATGACACATGTCCTAGTTGCCGTGAGGAGCCACGTGATGCTTGTGTTGCTGACCTGTGGTAAGCATTTTACACATTTTCAAAACGGTATGGTTTCACTTCTTATGGTGCTTTTGCATTAATGTGTACCTCAATTTTATATTTTTCCCTTAAAATATTTCACTCAAAAATGAAAATTTTCTTAAATCACATTCACGCTTCTGCATGTTAAAACCTGGCATTCAGTTAACTGTGAACCAATGGAATTTGCCGCCACTGACGTCAAACTTGCTGTGAGGCGTCTTCACATGCCAAGTTTAAATGTGCACAAGCACGAATATGATTCAAGATCTATGACAGAGGGGAAGATTTTCAGAAAAATAGTCATTTTGGTCTGTTCCTCACAGATTTAGAAAGCACGGAATATGGACTTCATTTTATCCTGTCAGAAAGTTGACAGCCCTCAGTCACTGTGCGTTTTCATTGTATGGCAAAAGAAACGGTAACATTCTGTTCAACACGGTCTTTTGTGTTCCAGGGTTTGGAACAACATGTGGGTGCGGAACTGACAACAGAATTCTAATTTATTTTTGGATGAACTCTTTCTTTAAAAACTTAATTATAATGTTTCTCTGGTTCTGTCTATTTGGCAGTCACACAATGTCTTTAAATATCCAGGAGTGGCTTTTCATAACACCCATTCACACACCCTATTTGCTGTGTTATCTCCGATTTGACTTTCTCATAATTAATCAAATTGCGAATTCTGTTTTGTAAACATAGATAAGATGTGAACAAAACGTTTATAATAAATACTTATTTTTTTCCCATGCACCTCTTGTTGGTGAGCCACAAAGAAGCACTTCTATGTTTTTGTGATTGAATAAAACAAGGAACGTTGCTGCTGGATTTATCATAATTATTTAAAAGCTAAAACGTCCCAGGTCATATGTCATGGTATGAGTTATTTATTTCAAATGATATTCAAACAAGCTTATCATGTTTAAGTTTTTTTAAATACTGAAGCTAATGAGTACAGTTGCACAATATTACACACACACAGAAACACACACATGCGCTTGCTCGCTGAAATTGGTTTCGGTACTGGAAATGAGGCCAAACAGTCTCTCTCTTCATTTTTTTTGTGAACAATAACGCACAATGCATACAGACAAAAAAGACAAAGCCTGAGGTATGAAGAGCAACAGATGAAGTTTCCACCCTCTTTCCAGCGTTTTTTGGCTATGCGGGTAAGTGTGGGCAGCCAAAAGCGTAGCAGTGCGTCGCTGAGAGTTCAGTTACTGCTGCTGGAACCCGTTTCATACGTGAAGTTCAAATGCAGTACTTCAGAGACCCCAAACACATCGACACAGCACGCTTCACCAAATTACAGCATGGAAAAACACAGGGGGGAGGGGCGGGGCAGTGGGTTTATTAAAAAAAACACTGTCTTCTGGGAAAAATGACAAATTGATAGCAAACAAAAGTAATAAAGAAATAAAAAAACATTTGTGGTAAGCCATTTACCATTTATCAACTGTCCACCAAATATGTGTTCAGATAAGTTCTCTTGTATTTTATGTATTCGTTTTACTCCAAAAATGCTTTAATTTAACTAATTTTAAATTTAATTTTTTTAAAATTTAATTTAATAGTTCTGCATTTACAATGTAAGCCTGTGGTTGCATCTTAACATTTTAGCTCTTTCTTCTGGTGCATTGTCTTGCCCCAGAAGATAAGTACATAAATCATCAAAAGAATAAACAGGTATAATTCACTTTTTGCCCTAATAAAACCTATTAAATAAAAGCAAGTATGATGGAAACATGTACTGGCATAAACATATTCATATGGTTTTATGAGGTGCAGACTTTCCAGAGTGGAAACTGTAGTGAGACTTTGTAGCTCAGTATGGACTTTGAGAGCATTCGAATCATCACTGGGTAATTCCCAGCATGCTTTGAGATGGATGTGCTGCACTGCCACTGACAAGCGCCCACTTTTTTCAACAACAACAATCCTGAAAAGGTGGGTGGAGGAGGTGGAAAGTTTAGCTAAAAATAAACTGTTGCTGTTTGTGTTTTTTCACCATCTCTCGCTAACTCCCATCAGTTCTTTTTGGTGGCTGTGCTGTGAGTTCGTCCCTGTCATATTTCAGTTCTGAACTCTGTCACACAGGGGAAAGACGTGTATTATCTGCTTTATTGAAAGAGCTTAAAATAGGTGACCACATAGCAAGCAAATGTCACCCCCACAGTCTGAAGGGCCCAAACTTGAGATTTAGACTAAGCATTTTAGATCTACATTCTAGAATCAACTCATGCAAAATGTCAGAACATTATTTTCAAATTTGTATAATGTCTTTATATCAAGAATCATTGTTCACTGCACAGAGTTCTTCAGTTGCCTACATTTATATGGTTCTTTGGGTATTTGGACAATAAGTTCAATATAATAATTGTTTAGATTATTATAATTTAGATTTTAAGCATCATATTGGATTCTGGGTTATTTAAAACACCAATTCATAGTTTTCTAGAGAAGTTTTTATAGGACCTTAAATTCTCCTATCACATCAGACTTGTTCATTTTAATTAGAAACAAGATTTTAGTGTTGTGTTTCAATTTGTTTCATTGACATGTGAAATATCTTTCCTACAGAGTAAGACTGAATGTTTCCGACTTAAACATTTGTTCAACTCAATAGCTAAAATACATTGAGATGAGATGCATAGGAACATTGACCTGCATGGAACAAAAATGTTGACCTAGTGACACAATGGAATTCTCGATTACTGGATTACTAGACGTCAGTTTCAGTAGGTATCTTATGTAAGAGTGTGGTCATTGATACACAGCAGTGGAGCTGAAGACCCTCGAAGTGTGTGAGTAATGCATAAGGGTAAAAATGGGGTTTCAGTTAAACTCTCAGAGTCAGCCCTCCACCACATGACAGGAGGACACGTTAAGACAATGACTTATGTGAGAAGAACAGATTAAAGTGTGCAAAGGTCATGGAAAAGTGCCACATGGGGACAAAATATCATAAAATAAAAAAGAAAGAGACAGAAATATGCTCTTGCTATAGCTGTGCCTTAAGCATTAAATTGAAGCACAAATCACTGGACCTTACTTAACCTATCCAGTAGAGTCAAATACCATATAACTGGTACTGTAAAATACACTACCCAACCAGTACTGAAATATAGGAATGTGTACATACAAAAGAAGTTTTAAACTAACAAACATTTAACGTGATTCAAACTTATGTAAAAGAAAAACACAAAAACTAAACCAAAGCCAGTTTGAAATCCATGGGTGGCAGACATAAGACTGCTGGTAAATTAACCTGCAGAAACCAGCAGAAAAACAACACTCATAACCACATTACATGGTGTGGTATAACGGATTATGATCAGGTCTGGTAAACAGGTTACAGATTCAAGGCCTGCAAAGGACAATTTTTACAATCAAAAGTTTGTAATGATTTCACAGCATGTTCAGTTACACAAATGAATCATCACTGGGACTCAGTTATTAATAACTAGCCATTATGTGTGTTTTTCCAGGAAATGTCTGAACAAATGTGAATGTTTGGACTGCTAGCAGCAGGTTTTTCCCAAATGCACTATTTGCTTAGTGACTGATGGGAAAGAGTGAAAACATAACAAAGTGCTATAATTAGGGGCAAGAAACATGAAATTTGGTGGGAAAGTTTGTGTTGATGACAAATGTAGAGAATTGTACCCAAAATGTAATTGCTACATCTTAGAGAACCATGTTTTAACGCTCAGAGGTTGATTTTTCATGGCTCGGGAAAAATAATAGAGTTGTAAGTTAGGTTTATTAGGTAGATGTTTCTTCTAAAATTCAACAAAGGAAATAAAAGTCAAATGAGATTGTTAACATACAGTACAGAGTTATAAATTCATGAATTCAGTTTGTTTGTGTTGATCTCTTCTTGAGGAGACACAATATTACCATATTACATATATTTTTAGAAAAAAAATCTATCAGGAAAGCAAAAAATTATTAACTATATAAAGGCTTAAATGTTAAAGAAATCTCACTTGTGACTTTATGATCCAGACCATATACTGTACCACACAACATGTACACAATAAACAGGAAACAGTATTAATGGATCATCACAAAACCGGTTTAAATAACAGTCCAACTACACAAAATAGGATGTTAAAGGAATAGTTCACCCAAATTTCTTCCACCATTTACTCAGCCTCATGTCATTCCAAACCTGTATGTCTTTTTTGCTACTGAGTACAAGATATTTTGAAGTATGTTGTTAACCAAACAATAGTGTTACCCATTGACTTCCATTGTAAGGACACAAAACCACTGAGACATTTCAAAAGATCTTCTTTTGTGTTCCACAGAAGAGAAAAGTCATACAGGTTTGGAATGACATGAGGGTGAGTACATGATGGAAAAAAAAACAAAAAAAAATATTTTTGGGTAAACTATCTGTTTAACTTCGTGTGTGCCACTAATGTCTAAATATCTTGAAGGAAAAACAAAGATGGAGACAAATACCAAATTCCAAAACAGGAAAAGCAATTGAAGCAATCCACCACATGCTTGACAAGTATTTAATGTAAATTTAGTGTCTCATTTTGCGGTTTGAAAGCATAACACAAGCTACAGGCTTTTCCATTCACTTATTTTTGGACATTTCCTATTTATTCAATTCACTAATGTCACCAGAGGAGGGCATCTAGCACATGACCACATCTGAGAAGAACCTTCAATATGAATCTAGAAACAAACCACTCATGTGGATAATCCCAAAATTGTTGAGGACAAAAATAGTTTTCTCATATCCTGCTCAGTATGGAGCTATGCTGTCATGCTAGGCACGAAAGACATATTTTCATGTCTGAAGCAATATGTCAAAGCAGCTTATAAACTGGAAGTGATTACAGCTGATGAATTCCAAGCAAACTGAGACCGTTGTTTTGAGTTCTGTGTTTGGGAAGGGGGGGCATTTATACACTACTGAGTGAATGGGTTCATATATAAAAAATTGGTTCTGGGTTTGTGACTTTAAGTCATAATGCTAAACATTTTTAAACAGTAAAAAAAAAAAGAAATGAAATGCCAAAAAGTCTTTTATCAAGCAAATTGCGTAAACAGTTGATTTTAGAAAGAAAATAGATGCTCCAAATATTTATAAGTAATTTTGTAAGTGATCCAGACTGGCTCTTTACGGCTGTCAGCATGGATGATTCAGACATGTGGTGTTTCTGGGAATGGAATAGTTTAGAGATCAATCTTTGTCTGAAAGGATGTGCAGTCAGGTGACCTTCTTACCCCTTGACCTCAGGTCTTCATGCGGGCCTGCCTCTGGGAGAACATGTTGGTGAGCCCTTGTAGGAGATCAGGTTTCCTGTGACCCATTTCCAGGGTTGACCATATTAATTAGAGGTGGCTGCTAAAGCATCATTACTATTAGTGCTTAATCTTAGGGTTAAGAATCTAACCATATTTATGGTTAACCATATCTAACCAAGTATTTTAAGTAAAATTTGGTGTGTAAATCATGTTTTACTATTTGTTCCAATGAATAATATATCACTCTGTGTGGCTGGTTGAGAGAGGTGTGCTATTACCAGTGTTTTGTACTATTCAGAGCTAAATTTAGAATGCCTATTAAATTCCAGTTCAGTTCCTGAATTTGTATTGAATTTGAATTCTTAACAGGAAAAAGGAAATCATAAGTTTGTCAATACAGCTTTGCATGTTGGCTTGACAAAAAATTGTTATGAGAAAAAACAATCTTGTGGATTTATTTTGGTAAGCAAGCCTAAGGACCAGAATATCATTCACATTTCCTATTAGACCAATAATCAACCACCCAGAAGACCCTAGCAACGTCATAGCAACATTCTGGCAACCAGGCAAGGCACCATTAGCATTGTGAAAGTGAATTTTGCATGGGCGACCACTATTTTTGCAAAAAAATAAAAAAATATAGTTTAATAAATAATTCTGACATTGAAACTAGGTTCACAGGTTAACACGTCCCCTACAACCTTATAATCCTCAGGTCAATGCATTCCCAGTTCTCAACCAAGTTAAAGATAACTGACATTCCCTTTACAAGGGGCAGAAAACATGAAACTTTGATGGGGTTGTTGGTATTGTGATGAGGAACCAGGAACACTTCAGCTCATGAGAAACTTTGAAATCCTGAAGGTTGTGGTCGTAATGACCTCAGTTAGCACTGGGCTCTACCTCAACCTACGAGAATGGGGTGGGACTATTTGTTTGTCTGACCAATGACAGATGGAGGTTTGGTTTGAAACATTGAGAGTTTGAAACATTCATTATTTTTGCAGTTCTTGTTTGATGCTGCTGATGCCACAGACATGACACACTTCATTTTTTATAGTTCTCTTCTTAAAAAGCACGTCATTTGCTAGTCATGTGTTTAGCCACATGAGAATGTCTAAGTGGACAATATTCTGTGCCTAAGAAGCAACAGTGATATCGGTTTGCTGCATGTGGTGGCACACATAGACTGGCTGTGCAGTAGATTTGGCAACAGCTGGATGATACAAGGGCTTTCCTCAACAGTACAGTGATATTCCCAAAGGATAAGACAATGGATACAGGACAAGCCAGTGGCTGAACAGAGAGTACCACTTCCTGTTTAGGACAGGAAGGGCTACCGCTATTCTATCTTATCATTGATAGCACAGGCGGTCCGGTGAGACAAGGGTACAGCATAGAACGGAAGACAGTTTTAATTCTGTGCTTAAATGAAAACCCCTTGGAAAACTGGGAAACTCTAGTGGCTTTAGAGATAGTGACTCTAGTGACTTTACAAATCTTTAATGCTCTAGAAACAGAATTGACAAAAAAAATGTTCATATGAGTTAAAACAAAACTTGGCAAAATTGTCAAATTCCAAAAAAAAGTCCAGCTTATGGTATGATATTCACCTACTGACTACTGCAGCAAAAACTGGCAGCAATCATTACAATAGCTTCTCTGTTTAAAGTTCAAAACTAAAGACTTCAACATATTACATATGTTTACTTCCTATTTTCGATGTTAAAATGGGCATATCACATAGACAGATGCACAAAAGCACACAGCTAATGAGGTTTTGGGGAAACAGACGTCTGCAGACTGTGGGACTAACGCATCACAAGGCCGGCCACAAGGCCACTTCCTCATGGATGTGAAAAGAGGGCATTTCCTCTCAAATCTCCATGATTTGCTTGCCATGCCCACAAAACCATCAGACCCTTCAGCAGACCCTCAATGACTCTCATCATTTATTTTTAATCAAGAATCTAGACTGAGGTCTGAAAGTTTATTTAAAGTCATTACAACAAACTTCTACCTATAAATTGACACAGGCATGTCACCGTTCTGTTTTCTTTATAGTCAGCAACTATTAAAAGTAAGGTTAAAATGGCTTCCCAGGCTGATGCTATAGGAGAAGCTATAAAATTGCACAAACAAGATTTTTTCTGTAGCTCTTCAGTAAACCATATGAGAAGCCAGGAATCAATACACAATCAATACTTCTTGAACCTATAGTGTAACATCACGAATGTCTTTAATTTTTAAAGAACCCTCAAGCACCAACTGTAAAAAAATGGCCTTTTGAAAAGAAGCAAAAGATCGCCAATGGATCATTGAAGAACTTTTTATTTTTTTTTACAGTATACTTAGAGCAGACATTTAATCATCTTCCACCCACCCCAAAACACGCACATACCATCCCTTCCCATCATTTTCCTCCCCCTTTCCACTTCCTGAACCCTAAACATTGTAAACTTCATGCAGTACAGCTCTTTAAACCCACTAAGAATTCCCAATCCCTTTTCCAACATTTACAAACATTTTTACTTTTCACCTTTTTAAGTCATGAGAGTGTTATTTGTAGACTGACACAGATGCACATATGCAGTTTGACTCACTTCGGCTATGGGTGGGTCTGTTTCCAATTTTCTCACCCCTCCACCCATAAAAAGAAAAGTTACCTCCAAAAACAACAAAACAAGTGAAGAAAATGGCTTGCATTCTGCTAAAAGTTTTCTTCCTTCAAAAACACACACACATATCGAGGCAGCATACAAAAGCCGCTCTCCCTGCAACTACTAAACGCTTATCAGCACTTTCCTTCCCCTCTGCGCGAGAGCGTGGGAGCACGGAGTCACAGAAACCTGCACCCGCAAACAACAGGAGGAAGCCAGTAATCTGAGTCGAGGCACTCCTAATGATTCCAGAGAGAGAAGGGAAGAAGGACAGCCTGAGAAAAGACCGTCTGTATTGCACAGAGATGAAAATGAAATTAAATCAAGACCAGAAGAAACTTCAGAATAAAGTTTTGTGGACCAGAAGCAAGCTCATCATCGGGGAGACTCTGTGATGCTTCTTGTCAAACGCAACGATGGCCATTAAATGTGACTGAAAAGAGATGAAAAGGGAGATAGATCTTAAAACACACACTCACCAGCAAGTAGAGCATACATCCAGTGTGTAGGGCTTTACAATGCCATAATCAAAGAGCCAATTAATGAGGGTGTTTCACGATGTCCAGCCAGCGCAGTCAATGTCCGCAACAAAAGACACAAAGTGGAGGAGCAGGAATTACGACCCTCTTACTGAAACAGCCTCTTTTTTTTCTCTGTGTGGTCAGAGAGCGCTCAGTTACAAAAACTAGCAATGTGTCTTAGCAGTAACAACTTGTTTGAGGATTCCCCAAATGTCTGAAGCTGCAAGCGGAGGAAGAAAAGGAGAGGAAAGAGAGTGTGAGAGTGAGTGTGTGTGTTTGGTGCTGAAGGGAGGGCTTGGGGGGGTTAGTGGAGGTGGGAGGCACATGCTCTAAGGAGAACGAAGCCGTCTACACCAGACAATAGCAGGAAACTGAACATCAGTAGCTAAATAGCAAACAGTAAAATTATTAGAAAGTACCACAAATAACTATAACAGAAACAGTAAAATTCTGATTATTTTTTGCAACTATTTAAATGTAAGAATTTTGTTTTTTGACTTCTTTTAATGTGTGTTTGAATTATTAGGGCAGTATTTTGTTTCAACCCTGTATTATTTTTCTTTTGTTCGTGGCACATAAAAGGAATGTCCAGGCAGAATGTCCAAGCTTAAGTTTGTCATACAATGAAAGTGGAAGATGAATCACTTGATGAATCAAGCTCCAACAAAAACATAAATTCACATGACTTCCCCTCTATATTCAAATACATGTGGGAAAACAAACTGAAATTCAATTCACATTTCAATTCACATTTATTTGTATAGCAATGCATGCCATTTTAAAGCTGCTTTACAGAAAATGATTAAAAGTTGTATATTATCAGACAAGCGTGTTAACAATGGTGATTTTAGAATTGTACAGGTCTAACATGGTATAGATTATGCAGTTGGATTATATTGTGTATGCATTTAAGCAGAAGTAATGATCATTCCATGTCCTCACAGGTGGGTGTCATCTCTACCCAGTGTTGGGTCATCTGAAGTCATTTTAAGATGCTGGATCCATACTGGTGCTGGCATGATCCATAGATATCTGGAGATCTCAGGGTAGAAACAAGAGGCAAATAGAGAATAATTAGCATAGCTTCCATTAGCATAACTGGGATCGGTTCCAGTAATTGTCCACTGTAAAGTTCATCAGTGGCAACAAACCTTGTGTGACCAATCTGACAATGTCATCTTTTAATAGAACATAAGCACCATACATTCATACATACATACATACAATGTATACAGTAGATATTCTTTATGCATGAAATACCTGGATGATCCACTGCTTTTGAAAGAATGTATATTATACTGTACAACAGACCACAGTAAATGTAAAAAACTATCCACAATAAGTAAATTTTGTTATTGGTTTATTTTATTATCAATGTGAACAGGTTTTTATTAGTAAATAAGATGTGTACAGTGACCTGTGCCAGTTTAAACAAAACAATCCACAAAGTGTGTGTATATGTCTGGCTGTTTGTTTCTTTGTATGAATGTGTATTTCTGTTTGTACATATAGAATAACAATGAAACTAATTTCCTGTGAGAAGGTCTTTAGGTCACAGTCTCAACACTACAAAACACTTTATTATTAAAAGGTCTGATTGCAAACACAACGGAACACATTTCACCACCCTAATTCAATTTCAGAGGTCTCAGAGGGGTGAAGACAGTAGGACTGAACTGACAGCCTCTACAGACACAACCTATTTTTCCTCATTTTTACACAACACACTAACACATAATTATAGAAACATAAAGAAACAATATAATCTAAAACAGTAATGATGTATAAGATTATATTATATTAGACTACAACTTTTATTTGTTCATAAAACTTTTTAAAAGTTTATGAAAGGTTTACTAATGATTGTCTGGTGACCCTTTGAGGTGTATTTTAAAAGTGTAATAAATATAAATATATAAATATAACAATGATCTTGTTTTTGTATTTAACCCAGTTAACAGTTATCTACACAGACATGCTATATTCTACAGAATGCCCACTGACCTTTACTTTTTAATCTAAACTTGTATGTTGCACAAGTACAGAGACAAACAAGCTACTAACTTGTCTCATTTTGTGTCACATTTAACTAATAGCAACGATTGACCACTTTATGTAATGCATTTATTCTGCAATTATTGTTATATACATCTCTTGATCTATGTATTGTTATAAAGACATTTAATACATTGTAATAACAAGATTAATAGTCATGTCAACATACTCTAGTGCATGTGGACCTTCAAGGAAGATTTAAAGTGAACACACAGCTGTTAAATATTGCATAAATGCAAGGGGGCCTCAAAAAGCATACGAGTTTCATTTTCGGCCATTGAAAACAACAACATGCGTCATTATGAATGGCATGGCAAAAAGGGAGAATGTGGTTATCATTAAAATGACTAAACACATAGACGAGTGCTCTCCAGAGGCCAGGATACAAACACACACACAGAAATACACATACAGACACAAAACGAGGACAGGCAGACAGACACACAGACACACACACACACACACACAGACGCTTTGAGGAGAAAATTCTTTGGATGGTTCCTCTCTAAATGTATTAGAGAAACTTGCTGTTTTAATATTGGCTAATATAAAACACACAGTATTGATTAAAATTTAGAAGCACGGCTTGATACATATGCTTCTACTCACAGTGTGCAATCACTGACCTGCCAAACAAACCCTTTTTTTTAATAATCTTATTGAATCAAAAAAGTCAAGCATCACCACTATTGTGAATACTTAGGGTTAGGGGATTGAACAAACACCTAACTCTAAGTTTTACCTTTCAGTGTATAGGGTTCATAAACTGACTTTGAAAACCATCTCTGGAGACCAGAATATCACAGACACTTTGAGACAGGCCCTTTTGATTTGGACCCGTAAACAGCCACCTAACAACAATCCAGAACAGCCTAGCAATCTCACAGCATTGCCCTAACAACCACTGGGACCTCTATGCCATCACATTTAAACAACTTAGCAACCTCAAAGTTATGCCTTGGCAACCACCAACTACACCCTAGGTTTGATTTTGTATGGACAAGCACCACACACATTTTCTTTAGGAAAAGTTTGGTTTTTACATAACACATTCTAACTTCTTCCATATTTAGTTATTTTATGTAAATGCTCTGAAACCAAACCCAGTATGTATTACAATTTGGAGTTTTTGATTGCAAAAACTGCTTAAAACTATGAACATGCTACATGCGTGCATTGTATATTGGTGTCAAGCCCAGAATTTGTTTCGCCTTCCAAAATCCTGCTAGTGGCAAACAAATTTAAAACATCTACCAAACCAAAACCACAATGACCCGCTGGCTTGGTCACCTACATATCAGTCTATAAATGTTTTCCCTAAAGAGGTCACTCAGTCGTTTCGGCACATTTCCAAGAAGTTAAAAAAGTCCAGCAACATGCAAACAATGCTGGGACTTTTTCTAGGTCGATGTACATCCTACAACCAACAATTTTATACCCATTTTGTTTTGTTTGTGAATTATCTGATGCTTCCCTTTCCTGCAATTCACCAAAACACGTTTAACAATGAGATGGACAGACACAGAGACGAGTTAGGAGGAGAGTTAGAAAAGAGGAAGATAGACACAGAGCAAGAGAGTCAGAAATAGATATGAAACAATGTAATTGGGACAGTGGGTCGCATACTTTGGGAACATGTTAGAGTATTGTGTTTCTTGTTATACTGATTGTTACTTTTTATGGAAAGTCTACTTTGTTTTGCTTTTACTTTTAAAGGGTTTATCTACCTGACACAGTCTGTCAGAAACTATACGAAAAATAAATGCAAAAAGGAATCACAATAATTTTTTACATTTTGGATAAAATTATTTTTATATTTTTTTGTTGCTGTGCACAACCAATGGAAAACAAAAACATTCCATAACTAAAAATATGTATTGTGTTCTGTATGTCACGAACAATACAGTTCTCAGTTCTTGAGTTTCTGTATGTTTTTTGGAGATTTAAAAAAAAGCTATTGGTTCTTCAAACCGGTGTAATGGTTCTTTAAAGCACCAGTACATAGATCATTCCTAAATAACTAGGAAATTAAAATGATTTTTTAAATCTTTGTTTTACTTTACTTTACCTTGTACCTATAAGTGTGATAATATTTGTAAGGAATGTGAGAAAAGAAGCAAGCCTGAAAGCCTGGAGGAGCAATTAGACCAGAATAAAGTTTGAAAGACCAGTAACCAAACTGCCCTCTGTCTGTGTGGTCTGGTTCTTGGAACAACTCTGACAAGCAACTGACTCGGTTCTAGTGAATGGCAGATCCAACACAACTGTAATGTTATCCTTCAGCTTAACACACAAGCCCACTGAGGGAGACAAACAGATGCTCTGCCTTCCCGGCCAAAAGCCTCCCAGGGGACGACAGAGATGCTACGTGCAGTTGAGCCCATTAAAAAAAATTCCACCATAGCTGACCATTGTCACGGGCGAGCCAGGCTCTCTCACCTCACAACCACAGTGTGCACCTTCACCGGAGTTCTGATTACACACACCTTCACGCACTGTCTGATCTCACTTCAAGCAACGGACTCATGAACGCCACACGGTTACTTCCCTGTGGTTTCTCCCTCGTCTCCTGCATCAATTCCTCTCCATTTACTAGTGGATTATACTCTCACCCCATCTACAAATCAACTACAAGTCATCTACTCACCCGCTCTCTCGACTCACCTGAACTCTCACCTACGTCACCGAGGTAAATATCCCTGTAAATATAACGGACAAATTCATTCATCCACTTTTACCAAGCTAGTTATTTAACATACCATTGCCATAATACCCACCTGATTCATTGAATTCAACTGCTGTAATAAACCTGTTGAGACTTACCATCTTTGTCTGAGTCGATCCATTACAACCATGAGGGAAACTGCCTCCATATAGGATTTCATTGTGATTAGCTGATTAGCTTATTTACCTCTGGTTGGAGAGATTTTAAAATATTAATATTTATTTTTGGACCTTTATTAATTTTACCTACTAGCACAAATAATCAACATGCATTATATAAACAAACAAGAAAATGTTTTTTTTTTTTTTTAAACCTTTGATTAAAATATACTTTTATGTTTCAGGCTATGATCAAGCTACCAGGATATAATGATAATATAAATACTAAATCAAGTCCTAAATCAAATGTAAATTATTTTCCATTGAATATTTAGTTTCACTGAGAAATATGTCACATGGATTTTAATTCATGAAAATCTAATTTCATCCACATTTTGGTAAATACCTAAAGTCTACCAAGTTTATTAACGGGCAGTTGTAAGTTAAACTTAAATGTAAGTTTATCAAGGGATACGTTTTAGGCACATTCATTGAAGTTAGAAAAAATGTTGACACTTTTTGACCCTTCCAATGCTAAAATAACCAGAATGACTCCACAGAGAACCAGGGTCAGTGAAACAGCTCCCTTATCCAGCTAACTAAATTTCTACAGACAAAACAGACTACTGTATAGGAGAAGTATTAAGCTCTGATTGGTCACAAGTTCTTATATCTTTACTTACTGTATTGTGGATTGGGAATATACAGAGAAGCCATTTCCCCACCCAATTTTGGCAGCACCACAGAGCCAAAAAATAAATAAACTGAGGAGAAGCAGCAGAAATCTTTAACAGCGTGAGTTTGAAGGCCAGTGGGCGTCTTAAAGGAAACATGCAGCTCATATAAGAACCCCAAATCCCATCTGTTTTTTGTAGGTCACCATTACATCATGGACTTTATGGAAAAGACTCAGAAATACTTTTCATCCTGACCTATTTTAGATAGTGACACACCTTTTGTTGAATACCGAACTGTTTTCTCACAGTGCCCGTCAAAGAAATGCCAATCTTAAGTTTCATTTTCAAAACTTAATGTGACAAATGCAAACAGATCCACCAACTTTCTATAGTCATTTTTAGCTCGGTGAATAATCAGAACGCAATAAACAGAAACAAAATAGTAATTAATTTTTGTGAAAATGATTTGTTAAACCATAGTTTCTTTTTGATAAACCATTTTTACATGAAAGTGTGACATATTTCCAAGATAACTGAACACCACTCGTTAAATGAATTACATGCTGGTCGTACATGCATACAACTGATCATTTGACAACCATATTACTATTTCAAACTTTTATGATTCAATTGCATATTATTCACATACTTTATCACATACTGCAAAAATAGTATGCAAAGCAATATACAACATATACCACACAATATGCAGAAAGCAGTATGTTAGCATTCCATTCAGAACACAGAAATTTAGAACTGCGCAGAACACAGCCAATCAGCACTCCTGAAGAGTAACCCTCAGCAAATAAAAATGAGTTTGGGGTATCATTGGTGATTAAATAAACTCAGAAATTATCAATTAGAGGCTAACAGAGGAAGTGGTAAGAGTGTTTGTAGTTCACACACTCAGTTCTCCAGGCAAGAGAGTGACTCATTTGAAACATTGCATACCTCTACATCCTCATTAGTTTCCAGGTATTTATTGCTTTAGGATGTTTATTGATGCTGTAGGTTCTCTAAATATTTTCTTTGTTTCAGTGCTTGCTCTGCATGACTGAACGTGGATGGACTCCCCTCTGATTATGTTTATCCTTGATGATTAAGAGACATTTCATGACAATTACTTTAGCCCCAGAGACATAATGAGCTAGCCATGAGTTAACCCTTTAGCTCGATGAGGTTAGACATTTCAGTTCATTTTGAAACTCAATGCTACCACAAATTTGATGAAAGAAAGTGAGATTTATAAAAAGCACAGTATATATGGGACTATTCTTGTTGCAAAAATAGCTTTTGGTTGTGTCATGAAACTTTTCACCTCAAAAAAGCTGTACAATTGAATTGTTTTTGTCTATCTCTCTTGGGGTTGCCCTGACAGCCTCTAATGAATGGCTCCCTATTGGCTGGTCTGGGGTTAAGGACTGACATTGGCCTCAGTAGGAACTGAGCGGGGGAGAGGTCATTCTGCTCTCCTGTCCTCTGAGTACTGCTAAACTACACCACATGCTAAATTCTTTCTCTCTGTCCCACACACACACACACACAGACACACACTCACACTCATGTAGACATATGTGGTTTATGAGGACTGTCCATAGACATAATGGTTTTCAACCTGTACAAACTGTATATTCTATCTCTTAACCTTACCCCTAAACCTAACCCTCACAGGCATTTTTTAATGAAACAAAATATCACCATTTAGTATGTGTTTTTTAAGCGATATGGTTCATAAGGACACAGGAAATGTCCCTATAAACTGTCAGAATTTTTACAATTAAAAAAAACTTTGTTTTATATATTGACTTTACAAATGAGGACAAATTCCACAAGGAGGTTTTGCTCACTTTTGGGTACAAATTTGTCCCCAATATATGGTTAAGTAAACCCCTCAACACACACACAATGCTCACATGTTCTCTTATAAGCCTTGTGGTTCTGTATGATGTGACCTGTGTTATAGTCTGAATCACACAAAACCAGTTTAAACGTCCTATTTTACACCAAAATCAAATGAACAATGAACTGCATTGCATAGAAAACACAGAAAAAACAGCACAGCACATATTATAGGTAGTTTTAAATAACTTTGTTTTGTTTTATTTGAAGCTTTGGAATGGGGTTGACCTGATATGCTTTTGTGATAATTAGTCTTTCTTTAAATTATCTGGATCCAAAGAATTATCTGTACTGTCCTGCAGTGACAATGTGATGTCTTTATCAGAAACATGCCTGAATTCTAAAAGGGCAAAGCTCAGAGGAACCAGAACTATCCACATACTCCCTTTCTCCCCTGCCCACCCCCCCCACCCCCCCTGTCAGTGCAGCTGTTTCTCTTAATCATGATCTTTAATTCCTCTCAAATCCTGCTTATGCTAAACTCTCTCTCTCTCTTTCTTTCCTCTCTCTCTCCCTCTTTCTTTCCTCTCTCTCTCTCTCCCTCTTTTTGTATGTGAGAGTGAAATTCTCTTGTAATTGCTCATAAAGAATCTAAGCATTTTTTCCTCACTTACTGTCACTCACTTTTCATGTTAAAATACTTCTATGCAAGCCTAATATACAGAGACAACTATAAGCAAGCAATTACTTGGTTGATTTTCCAGAAGAGTGTAAACACTGCGGCTCTGTGGCGCCATCAAAACTTTGCTCT
>JAZGTK010006676.1:0-20462 GCA_036877625.1 Ambastaia sidthimunki | reverse complement strand
AGAAAATTTAGCATATTAAGCATCATCAACAAACGCTTTTTCAGCCCTTTCTCTCCAATCAGCTAGCTTCATTCAGGTATGTACAATGGCCAGTATTTTTCCACTCCAACCAATCACTTCTTGGTAAAATAAAGCCCCACCCTTTTTTTGTTGAACATCCTGTTTCACTCAATAACTGGCATTGCCAAAGTAAAATGTGTTGTAAACTGCGCTTCATGTTGATTTTACAAGCCCGGTGTCATACAGTATAACATTACAGTATGCCTAATAATTGATACCACATTGAATAATTGATAAAGCTGCAGACATTCATATATTTTTTTCATGATTGTAACCCTAATATTGGCTTGATCCTAAATAATTAACACAAATGTATGAAGAAACAGCAGATATTTAATCTCTAATAGCTGTCTCTTGGTGCGTGGCACAATGGCCTTACACACTGTCTGTGTTGTTTTAAACGTAGACACATGTCGAAAACAAAGAGAATTTGCTTTGAGTGAAAGCAAGGCTTTCATCTCCAAGCTGCTTGTACTGGATACTGTCATGAGTGGAGCTGCGGATTTCATTAATGCGCGCAGCACACTTCAAGAGCGCAGAGATCAATGCAACATTATTCACAATGACAATGGCAGGCAACATTTCTGCTTTGGTTGTAGGTGAGGAGTCACGCTATGAGCTGCTGCCTGGCTGCATTTCCACACATTTCTTGAAAGACTCTGGTGCCCAAAGTGACGTTTAAACATTTTCGTTTGACTTGTTAAATCTAGAATACTTAAAAAGGCACAAGAGTTGCACTGCACTGTCGTTGAATGTTAAAGCATGTTGTCTGTGAGCTAAAGTGTTGTTGACCCTGCAGAAATAAAGCTACATTGCTTATTCATTATAACTGCATGGAAAGGGTGACTAATACATTTTAAATACAGGTTAAAAGTTATTATGTTTCATGGCTTGGTTCTCTGGAATACTAAATCATGATTGGTCAACTGCACTATCCAGTGGTCAGATATTTCTGAATAACGACCGTACGTCCAGGGATTAAGTTATATTGAAGCGCTCATGCTGGCTGCTTTACTGGTACTACTTAAAGCTGCAATCCATAAATTTTTGCTCTCTATTGCCATCTCTGTATGAAACATAAAATTGCAGGTTACTTTACGTATGTTGAAGTCAAATAAAACCAAACTGACATTATCAGCAGAATGGCACAGTGGCTAGCACTGTTGTCTGAGCATTAAGGTTTCTGGTTTGAGTCCAGGCTGAGCCTTTCTGTGTGGAGTTGGATCATGTTCTCCATGTGTCAGCATGGATTTCCTCCAGGTATTCCGGTTTTCCACACAGTCCAAAGACATTAGAGGTTAGGTAAACAAAAAATATGGATATAACAAAAATTACCCTTAGCTGTGTGAGTGTGTGTGGAGATGCTGGGATAGGCTCCAGCCCCCGTGATACTGCATGGGACAAGTGGATTTGGAAAATGGGTGACATTATCAATAAAATCCAATGCAACAAATCTAATTCTAAATCATTATTATAAACTCACCAATATAAATAGTTTTAAACCCTCTGTTATATCTGTAATAACTAAAACGTTTTATTTATTTATAACCAAACAATAAATATTGCAGCTTAAAGTAGATAGTAGATAATAAAATAAAAGATAATAAAATAAAAATATCTAATCTCAAATCCACATTTTATGAACAATTATTTATGTGGCAAGTTGCTATGTATGTGGCTTAGCAAGTAAAATAAAATAATTTGGTATTTTATATTTGGATCTTTATATTAAATAATACATTTGGTCTAGAGAACATCTAAAAATATCCAGTAAGAAAAATGAAATAATTAATCGCTATAAATTACTGTATAAGGCATTTACATCACATTACATTATGCACATACAGCTCTTCTCAGTAATCCAACATCACCATCATTACAGTGGAAATCCATGATTTATTTTCTGCTCTTACCGAATATAACAGCAATGTGATCTTTCCTGAGAGCAGGGATGTAGAGCATGTAATAATTATTCATTAACCTCCTGATAAGTGTTTCTGGAAGAGTATCATTAACATTTCAGAAGATGTTTCTTGGCTTGACTATGGTAATTATATAGAACATCATCCCCAACTTGTTTCTCCAGAGAAAACAAGACAATTAAGAAATACTATTTCTCACCCTACGAAGTCATGGGTAATTGCATAAGACAATTAGAGGCAAATGTTCTTAGGGAGAAACAAATAAGGAATGTAACTATAACCAGCTATAAATGATAAAGTTGGATGAACATGATTAATACATTATACAAACTTTGTCTCCATATATCATTTAGAGATTGAGGTTAGGCATTAATGGCTTCAGCATTTTGCTAATTTTATGGGGGTGATTAAAATAGTTTGTGTACACTGTACACCATTTGTACCAAAACCAAACACGCTAATTAAGTTGTTGTTTGGAATCTTGTTTGTTAATATGTTGTGATTGGAATAACGTTAATGTATTAAAGCATGTTAGCAACATGTGGCACACATGCTAATGACATTTTAAAACAATACAATTTGTTTGCACAATTAGCTTTGTTTGTGCTGTGATTTTAAAGCTGCAATCTGTAACTTTTGCCTCTTTATCGCCATCTCTGTTTGAAACATAACATTACAGGTTACTTTATTAAAAACCTTATTTTGTCAAACCAACATTTCCCACAAAATCTGACCCAGCAGCTCAAATGATAAATTATTATTATGAACTCTGTTATGAATCAGGGTAAGGTAAGAAGACAGATCTGTTATGTACTTGCTCAATATCTGGTTTTGTTTATTTTTAACCATTTTAAAAAATTATTTGTAAGTTACGAATTGCAGCTTTAAACTGTGGGAAATGCATTTAACAAATAAAATTAATTATTAATCATTTAGCATATCCGATCAAGTACTTCCAAAGTTTAACAGTGTCATATATTGCTATTATGGAGACCTGTATATCTGGAGATAGAATCTCTGCTATCAAAGATTAACTGCAAAAGCTAACCATCGAAACCTTTTTAATTATTATGTTAGAATCTTCATTCAAGATCATTCATGATGATAGCTGTCATGCTTCATGTAGCTATCACAAATTTAATAAAACAACAGTATCTTTGTTGAGTGTTAGCTTGATAGCTTATTGTTGACCTGAATGAGGAGGAAACATCTGAGAGATAACCTCTCCACAAAAAAGCGTCACTTAGTTACGTCCTTCCCTCCAGCTACTTAGTATTATAAGTATTAGACCCTTTTTGCCAGGGCTGGACAAATTTAGACAAGATATCTGGAGACGCTTTATTCAAATCTTTACTTAATGCTTCAGTTTTAAGGAGTTGCGTCAAAGCAGCAATTCTCAGAAGAGACGAGACACCCTCTCCTCTCTCAGGAACAGTTTATTCTGTTTTAGTTTCCTGGCACCCGTTTAGTGACATTAACAAATGTTATATTTGCTGTACTATGGGACATCGTCATTATGTTGTGCGTCATATCCAGGTCCTTCAGTTATTTGCCACAACATTTTCAAAGGGGCGTGACTACAGGTGACTTTGGGTTTGCTTCAAATATTAAAGTGAACAATGTGGAAAGTGTTTCTTCCTGTAAAATTAAAATGATTTCATATTGATTTGCATGCCCTACATATCCAAACACCCACCCAAGGCATGCATCTAAGTAGCATTTATGTTTATCATTTTCCATCATCAAAGCTTCATTTATCTCCCCATTATGGAAAAAAAACAACCATTGTTAAATGGTCTGATTGTGTTTTGCACACTTTGCAGATTATCAGCAGAAATGACTTAGGGCACATGCTTGTCACTTTAATTCGCTGTACAAAAATGCATTTCATAGTTGTGACCAGATTAAAAAGTTAATCACACACACTGTCGTAATTCTAGTCTCGTTTAATTGAGTCGTAAAATTAAAGATGCAGGGGCTTCCGCTAATACCCCTAGAAGTTTGTGTGTCACTCAAACACATAATTGGACTGTGAATTACAAGCTTTTATGCTGATGAAAAATAACCGGATTTTATATGGCGTACAGACAATGAAATCAGTTGTTTAAAACCATCAATATCAGTGATTGGCACTGTATAAGGTGCTTACTGCATAGCACAGCATATTACCACAGATTACAGGTGATTTATAGGGCACAGGCTCATATAAATAGAATATATACATACACTTTCTATTCATATATCCTGCACTATTATGGAGGCCACTCAACTAGTATTAATCATGGGTTTCAGCGTCCTTCGTACATGCTCTATAGATTTGGGTGTGCGGCCAATTCACAGTCTGCCGGCAGACTGATTTATTGGTCATTTGAGATAAAAAGGACGTGCTAATTGGTTTAAGCCCACAGGATGCACAGAGGCGAGTGAGATAGCAGATCCCAGGAGTTTAATGATGATGTTCAGTGTGGCTAGAGGGTGGGATCGGTCCAATATGAGGTGGGCTGTGTCCGACACAGACATAACAATCTGCATTGTACAAGATGTAGTACACAGATTTTATGTTTGGGGGTGAATACAAACAGAAGCGCAATTGACATGTAGACTGGTTGAGTCTCCTATAAACACATTCTACACTCACAAACAGAAATACTTGCGAAATATATGTAAAAGTGTCAAACACGTGAGACTGATCTAATTAAAATAAATACAGTTAAAGTGTAATTCGATTTAATGACTGAAATATACCTCTTTTATTATGTTCTTAGTTTCTAAATTAAAATTATTATATTTTATTTTTGTTGGGCTAAAGTAAAAATGTCTAGGTGGTGGAACTCTCCAGAGCAAACAAAACAAGCAGTTTTTTTTTATTTAAAAAGAAATTGTACAATAAATCAAAATATGTGTGTACATGTAAATTTCTTTAAAATATTCTTTAAAATATCTGATATTTCAGCCTTTTATGGCATGAAGGTTAATATTTTAAATGTTAACTCATGATATACAATTCAGTAATTATGGAAAAGTTTACAAACCTTGAAAATAATAAAAAAAACAGATTTGTGCACACGTTCAAGGTCCAAGGAAATGTATTTTTATTATTTTATTCTTGATGGTTATACCACTTGACATTTTCATTAAATCAACATTTTTTGATGATAATCATATTATATTAGATTATACTTTATGAGAAACAACAGGGGCATCATGCACCTGTTGTTTTAGTGGCCACCAGTGGTAGTTTTAGTACACTTACAGTAAAGGCAAACACATAATCGCTATAGTGGTTCTATAAAGTCTAATAGTAATAGTTTTCATGAGCCTGAGGGCCCAGGATTCAAATCTAGAACTAATATATAATTTAGTTTTAATAAATCATTTCCAGAATTGCACCTGAACTTGACAGCTACTGATCACTTGCTTTTTTGTTGTATGAAAAAGTGACATTTTGATAATAACTGCCTTTGTGTTCCACAGGGAAGAAAACCCACACGCATTTGTACTGACAGGAGTGTGGGTAGTTGATGACAGTTTTTTGAAGCAAATGTTTGCAGTAGGTGTAATTTGATTGGACCGACTGAATTTACAGTACACATGTGAATGAATGTTTTCTGCCACTTTGCTTTAGTCAAAAGCTGTTACCTCCCAATAACAGCTGTTACCCCCAATAATCATGTAACTTAATTTTAAAAGATACAAGCAATTTTTAGAAGTTGCATTAAAACTCAACATGGCTAAAAGTATTGCATAGGTGTTTTGAGAAACAAGTGCAATCAACAATTTAAATAATTATATAAATTCTCAGCAAATCAAAGAGCAGTTTAAAACTTTTAAACCTGAGGTTTACCAGATGTGCATAACTTTATCTTCTGTGCTCACACTGACATTGTTTATTAAATATGCCTGTATTTTGATCAGGTTTGCATAGTAATCGTAAGTCTGAGGCAAAATGTGTTTAACATTTAAATTTAAATCATTGTACCTTCTGCTTAGACAAGCTGAATATTGTTTCACTGGCTAGACTGACTGCTTGACCTGTCCTCCGTATGAATGAGCATGAGGTGACACTGTAATAAAACTGTGTTGAACCCAACAAAGACACATTTGAGACTGGTCAGAGTCTCATTATCAGCTCAAGCAGCCACTGGCCCATTATCTGACACCTTCTCTGTTCAAAATAACACTCTGCTGGCTTTGTTATACCACGATCTCATCTATATGTGTTCCATTTTGTTTAAAATAAAACAAAGTTTCTGAATTTAAAGTCAGAGTGCAGTAATTACTGCCATACTTGAATGAAGGGCTCTCTAATAATACATTCTAACTGCCTTCAAAACATGTAAATACACTGCATTATTTATTAGCTGAAAAGTAAGAGCCATTAGCCAAGGCAAAATGTGCCTGTTTAGATGCTGTTTGGTACTTGCTTTCATCACTTTATAAGGAGGAGAACTGTCCAATGTTTATGCTATTTAGTGAGCACCATTTACCAATTCATTTTATTAAGTTTTTTTCCCAGTTCAGTAAGTCTGGAACAATTTAATTGTTTTCATTTGCTAAATGTTTTTCTGGGCACTGTTGTGGGTGTGGCCTAAAAACTCCATTTATAATTTACATACAAATGTACATGCGTTACACACAGGTGAAATGGAATATGATAGAAGTGGTTAATAGGAAAGTATAAGAATTTCCAGGATAGATAGAGAGACACAAAAGAAACAGAAAAGAGAAAGGAAGTGAGACATGGGAGTGAAATACTAAGGTTGTTAAGTCAAATACTATGCAGAGTCTCATTAATGAGAGATAAAGGTAATTTCTCTACCAGAATGGCAATGAATATCAAATAGATATGATATTACCACCACAAGTACATTTAACAATGTTCCTCTTTGCAGAGCTTTGAGTGCATTATAGTTTCAGTGCAGTACCGGAGGGTTACACAAACAGCCAATAAGAAAGTTATTCTATAAATCAGTACTACTACTAGACTTACTAAAAAGCCAAATAATTAAAAAAAAAAAGCCATTAAAAAAAGCCATTAAAATGCATCTAAAAGGTATTTGCATATGGTGACAAATATAACTCTGTCACTATTAGCCATATATCTGCACAATTTATTCGGCACTATCACTTGTGCCTTTTTTTAATGTTTATTTATTTCCACACAAATCTGTGTTGCTTCAAGGAATCACATTTTCCTCTGGGTGGAACTTTAGTCTTTAGCTGTAATCAAGCTATTCTCCCTCTGTACACTTTTAAACATAAAGGTGCTAAAAGGGTTTTTGTTCCCAGTGATGTCATTGAAGAAACGTTTTGGTCCCCTGAAGAACATTTCAGTGAAACGTTCTTTGAAAATCACTTTTTCCTAACCTAAAGAGCCAATGAGCCTTTCTAAACTACAAAGAACTTTTTGTGCAATGAGAATTTTCCATGGATATTACATGTTTTATACAGGTTAGGAACCCCTTTAAAGAGTGTAAATTAAGAAAATAGGACAGGAAACCTAAAATTTTAGGTCACCATATTATGCTAATGCCTCTATACGTTCAAATACTACAGCCAGTATGTTATGACTGATTATGACTGATTCATTGGTCTAGCATATGTCTTATTTTGGATTCCACAATGAAAGTGCCAGTCTGATGGATTTGCCAGCGAACTTTCGGTTTCCAGAGAATGTAACTCACTCTTTTTTTATTTTATTTTACCCAGTGCCTGCCATGTCAAACCCAAATACTATTACGCTTGTTATAATTCATTATTGCCTCAGTGACAGAGGTCCTGCTCTGAAGGTGACTTCATTACATTATAGGTTATTGCCTCATATATCACACCTATGGGGCCACAATTTTTAGGTTCTGCTTTGTGCCTGACTGTGAAATTGACTGCTCTCTATCAAAAAGTAATTAAATTAACCTACTGGTTATGGATAAAACAAGAGGGGAGAGTGTGAATCTCAGTGGCTGGGACAGATCCACCTGTCTTGATTAGTTGAGGGTCACAGAGTTAAAATTCTGGAAAAGGTAGAGAGAAAAGTGTGAGAAAGGCTTTATTACAGAAGCAACCACAGATATTATCAGCAATACAGTTATATATGGGTGTTTCTTCAATAGTGGGCACTTTTGGCCCTGTAAACTTTAGAAGTTAAACTCCCTTAAAAGTCACAATACATTTTTCTGACATGTCAACAATGGATAAACATGCATTAAGAAAATCTGTCATTTTTATTTCTGTTCATTAAGAACAAATGTAATTTCCATTACATAAATTTCTTATGAAGGTTCACTGTGGTAAAACATTTTGAAACATTTTAGGAATAAAATCTTCCTTTTAAGAGGCATTCACAGTGTGGATGATAATGATAAGTATAAAGATAAAGTTTAAAAGTCATTCTAAATGTAAATATCATTTAGATAATGTATATATCATTATAGTTATTGCATCTTATTATAGTTATTGTTATACTTACTGGTTTTGTTGTAAACAGCCTTAACTCTACAAAGACTTTTGAATTCATAATTGATTAGAAATGATTTGACAACCTGATTAGAAATGATACACAATAAAGTGCAATTGGTTTACAAGTGCATGCTTTCTGCTAACATTGTTGCTTCTTGATACCGATTTTTGCTGTAAAAAGACTGTGTTTTTAGACAGAAAACTATAGGCAATAATATAGCTCTCTGTAATTCAGTGTAATTCAGTTCAATTCTGTAATTAATTTATATGTAAATGTAATTCAATGTATTTAATTTTTTAAGTTGGCCTTTGATGACATTGGCTGACATGTCTTTAAAGAGCGAAGTTTTGAAAAGAGGGCGTGCAGCAAAAGTTGATAAATGGCAGAGGAAAAACACTATGATTTAATTTGAGCAATAGAAGAATTATTGTCTTAATAACCACTACACATTTCTCTGCTGCTCAAAATGTTCTCATAACCAGACGGACGCTTATGTCTGACAAAGCGTTGTGAGTAATTCGAGCAGAAAGTCCTGATTATATAAAGGTCGAGAAGCGTAGCAGCCCACACAAGCAAATTTCCACCTCTTCACCTCACCTCTCATTATTTCAGCAGAGCCTCTGCAGTCTCACCTGCTCCCTGCCTCTCGCACCTTATGGTGCTCTGGTGGAATAAACCTGGTGAGAAATGTGAAGAGAAAAGGCTGAACAGATGGTGGGCATCAAAATGATAATGTAGGGTGAAGAATGGCTACAGAATCCGTAGAGGCAGCAGTTTCTTCCCAACGAAATGAAGAACGTTTTGCATTTAGGTCTTAACTCATGCACATTAAAGCATATTGAGGGAGTGTTGTTGTAGTAAGTGCTTTTGTTTCTGTTGTGTGGCCAGTTTGTTGTTGTTTATTGGGTATGAAGTGTTAACACACATTTAACACTTAAGTTTTATTTAACTAAAGTAGAAAGAAAGGAGGAGTTTGCAGAGGAATTAATGCTAAATTAAAACTATAGATATAAGCGCTACAATACCAACAGAAGCTGAATAGACTTACAGAGAAAATTACTACAGTTGTCATATGTTTAATTAACTCTGGATGGTGTGATTTAATTGGTCTCAAACCTGACTTTGATTTAAAATACATTCTGTCACAACAAAAGCCCAAATAGACAGAAAAGGGGTGTTTGAGTGACATGTTAAACAACCAACCACAGTTCACCACTTTGTGTGAAATACATAATGAAAATCTAGTGTCATAACAGGCATGAATGAATGATATTTTGCGGACATTGAAAATAGAAAATAAAATATTTTATATAAAATAAAACTATTATAATCACTGAATATTAAATAACTGATATAACTGAATTGAAAACCACAACACAAAACTAAATAAATGTATAAGGTGGGACATTCCAAACCTATAATAACCCTACTGGGCACGATGGGATGCGTGAGAGCTTTCGTCTCTGTAGTATGGCCAGTTTATCATTGTTTATTGGGTATAAAGTGTTAACGGCAGTTAGCTGCTATGCCAGCTTGCAAGGTCTTTTCAAGCCTAAGTAAACTTATCATTGGATCACAGAACATCAAGTCCTCCTTTATATGTATTCAGGGGCCTCTGTCCTCGCACCTAGAATTTTTATTAAAAACGTTGCAACACGCCTGCTGAAATATTGCCAAGCACCTTTGCAAAGAGAATGACAAATAACTGAATCAATAAGGAGAAGAGGAAATTTCATAGTGTGTGTCTACAGTGAAATATGACCATGTGCATGGAGTAGAATTATGGTGTCTGTGTTTGCTTTCTATCGTCCTGTTTCTTGACTAAACAAAGACACAGAATTCTTTTAAGCACCTAATCTCTCCTGCCAAGGTGTAACTGATGTAACCAAATTAAGTAGAAAAGCAATTATTTCCTTAGACTGTTGTGTGGGTGTCAAAAACTTAACGGGGTTCAATGGTGACCTTTTAATACTCGCCCGCAATTATGACGAATCAAGTAATTAAATGTTGCCAAATAAAGTCTACTTTAATTAATTGAGTTGCTTTGGAAAATAAAAAGAGGATGTAGGAGGGAAAATGCATTCTGTACTTCTGTAAGCGAGCAACACGCCACAAACAAGAAACTTGCAAACTTTTTTATAACTGAAATAACCAATTAAAGGCGGCTTGGAAATGGTGTGTCTGATTGTCAAAGGCAAATGAAGATGTTAAGATGTTCAGTCAGCATGTTTTTATTGCCCCTACCAAACACTATTAATCTGCCCCACGCTAAGAACCCTCGTTCGCATCATACAACCTGCATCAAGCTCTATTTTAGGTGAACAGCGGACAACAGGAATATTACACTGCAATTGTATTTTACCTGGATACAGCAGTTACTGTATGTGTTACTTTCTTTGCCCTGCCAACCCACCACTAACCTGTAAATAAGCAAGGGGAGAGAGTTCTGAAGGAAGAGAGCAGTACAGGGATAAAAGCTGGTTGAGACAGGCGTGCGGATGACATTTTTCTGCATGGGTTGGCTAAGCTCATCCCAAACATCTCTAGGGATGTGTAGGTTGCACTGTAGACACGATAAAACAGGAAACTGACACCCGCCCATTCGCAGGGCTGTGTCCCAATGAAGCGCCTTAAGGGGTTAGATATATAAAGATGCAGTGCATGAAAGTGTCATCTTGAGGAAGCTCCTTGTTTTCATAGCTAAATCAATCTGTTGTCCTGGGAAGATCAGGCATGTGGCTTATAGATGAAGCTGACACATGAACAATATGACTACTGACACATGAAAGACTACTGTTGTGTTTTTAAACTACACATCTTTACAACAAGGTTGATAGATGTGATGATTTTGTTAGATAAGTGATGGTATAGTAGTTACAATATAATGCTAAATAAATCAACAATTGTTCATATAGCACAATAATATAATAATTGCTAGTATTTATAGCAATTTCTTTGTATGCAAATACTCCAGTATTTTGTATTGCTGCTTTGTGGTGTCTGATAAAGTAAAGCAGGCCCATCATAGGCTGATGGAACAACTTGCAATGCATATTTTAAAAACAACATTGAAATAAAAACCAGTGGCATTTCTAACACTAGAATAAACCTGCTCAGCATGAATGCTTATGGCAATGGGAAGCATGATATTAGCTACAAGCTTTGTACATTAAGCAAAGTATATACAATAAACCAGGCAAACAGGAAATCGTTAGTCATAAAGATCTTATTTAGAGGACCATAAACGTCAAGTAATGTAAACTCGTACCACTACAAACCTCCATTCTAGATCATTTATGAGCGGGTAATGAATGTAAAAGTTTATAAAGTGCTGTACGTGACATTACTGTGTTATGATTTGCTCAAATATTTATTTCTAAATTTCACAGAACACTCAGCCTCCTATTTTCTTCAATCTTTATTTTTCCTTTTCTTATATTATGTAATTCAAACACTAAATGATTCTGCTGTGCTCGCTATTTATGTGGCTGATTTAATAACAGGGACAGTGAAAACCAAACCCATGATTCAAACCAGCTGGTTAGCTGCGTCACTACACATTCTAATTAAAACAACTCAAAGGAATTGAATATCACCTTTCTTAAGCGATGCAACATCAAGAATAACAGCCAGCCTGCAAGGTTATCCAGAGGGTTGGGCGTGATCACTCGACTGCGAACTCCACAAAGGTAGGTGAATGCAGAGGAATGGCATTTGTCTTTATGGGGCTGGGGTGGTGGCAGATTAGAAGGTCATCACCTTCTGGTGCCCTGGTGTTTGTAGCAGACAGTCAATCAATAATCAAAGGCCATGATGGATCTGCAAAACGGACCTTGAGCCGAGAAGGCAACGATCGGGGGGCATTTTGTGGGACACAGGCAGAGATAAAAGCGAGCTCATCTTGGTCCCAACCTAAACATTCATCACCAGCCCAGTGGCCTCATTAACATCCCGGGGAATTACAGATTGGTCTGTCTTAAACAGGGCCACCTCCCTCTCCATCGCTTTTCGGCGGAGAAAAATATTATCAGTCCAACAATCTCCATATACACTTCCTCCCCAAGCCACTCATTTGCCACTCATGGAGAGGCTGGAGGATGGAGCTGATGAGGTCACATGGATGATTAGAGGGCTTTCCATGTGATGGATGACAATGAAATAATTTTACCCGTAAGGATTTAAATACAATTCTATCTTTTCGTATATTAGACAGTTATATTCTTTCAATTAACAAAATTGCTCAGAAATAAAAAGTCATTGATGGAAATTTGTACATAATTGTAAAAGAATCTGTTACATTATATCGCAGCCCAAGAGTACCAGTCCAACGTTTGGATGCATCCACTGATGATTTACTATTAAGATTTTTTACAAAACGTGGTGAAGACAAAGATCTATGATATAACACAAATGGAAATATACGTATTATGCAGTGACCAAAAATATTTTACACAAAATTAATTTCAAGCAATGAAGCATGAGCCTTTGGATCAAAAGTTTTAAGATCATAGCAGACATTTGACTGTTAGTGTTGGTACATTGACACATTTTATTGTTTAAGGTTTGATTTGCAGATCAGGCATTATTAAATGGAACCATTGGCAAATTCTGATGACAGACAGACAAATGTGCTATTGACAGAGTCCTCAGTACTGAAAGCTTGAAACACCTCAAAGAGAAACATCAAGCTGTAAATAAGTAAGCAGTGATTTAGTAGATGCTTTTATTCAGGCACTTACAGTAGCCTTATTACATAGACAATCTCCCTGGAGCAACCCTGAGGTTAAGTGCCTGACTCAAGGCACAATGGTGATTGCTTATTGATCACTCTTTGCAGGATTTGAACCTACAACCTTCAGTTACCGGCCTAGATCTTTAACCACTACAGCACACCACTTTCATGCCACTTTTAGGACATTTAGACGGTTCACCTAAATGAAAATCACTGTCATGACCCTCATGTTGCTCCAAATACTATGTGCTTTTCCCCCAGTGTATCACAGAAGCTGAAATATTTATGCAACACTTCCCATAACAACAGTTTACATTTACTATATCTTAAGCTCCAAAAAGGACAAAAAACTCATGCTTTTAATGATAAAAGTATCATTATAGTTTGACATAGGTATGCACTACATTTCAAGTCTTCTGAAATCATACGATAGCTTTATGTGTGAAATAGCCCTTAAGTTGTTATTTAAAAATGCCATTAAACATCCAAAATGTTGATTGGCTTGAAGCCACACAACATTTTTGCTTAAATGCAGGGAAGCAAATTTGTTTTTAGCCATTTATATATGGGGCAGATGCTGACATTTAAAGCAATGTATAAGTATGTGTGTTTCCTGGAATTGAACCCACAACCTTGCTATTGCATACTCAACCCACTACCAGCTGAGCACAGAAAGAAAGTTGTCTGTAGAAACCTGTGTTGGATTAAAAAGTGTAATTCCTACAGCCACTTCCAATTTTAGCAAATAACCAATATAAACAATTTGCACAGATTGCAATTAATCTTATTTACAAATGAAGGATACAGCTTACATAGTATATGTATTAAACACTGAATCTGAAACTATTAAATTATACAACATTATACAATGCACTACTCTTTCTTCCACATAACATCATTCACATTGAGCTGCAGTGAAAATGTCTGATCGCTATTCAAATGGGCAGAATCTCAACGTCTGCTTGCGGCAGTAAATAAACACCTCTCATGAGAATGACTCGTGCTGACAGCTCCATTGTCTATAAATCAAATAAACTTCCCTCCAAACATCTGGACAGATGTGCAAATTCCTGTTATCTATATTCTGTGTTGCATACCACAGGCACAACAACTTTGCATGCTGTAATCTCTGTTCCTTTTCAGAATATATAGCTTGTTTACCTTAGTCCATGACAAGCCTATTACAATCTAAATCAAAGACTTAGAATATAACTATCTGGCTAAATTCATTTGCAGCGTGGTTAACAAAACCAGCATGTGTCTTTAGATTATTATCAGAGTGTGATAATCAAGTTGCACACAAGTTGCAAGGGACGGTGCTATCACATGAAACGCAAGCTCTATTTAAGAGTAAAAATAAACAGATAAACGCAAAAGCTATTATACCCTAATTATGCACTTTCACTTGCTGCTGTATAAGAAAATGGAGTCCATTTGTCATTTTTACCTCAGGCAGTGGAGGTGAAGCACTTTGCTGCACTTTACTTCCTGAAGTCTTAGTTAAATTGGGATGTAAAGGTCACACTAAGGGCTTAATTGTCTGTACCTCATTTGGTTGTGATATTTGTTCTTACAGCAAGATTTGGGCAAGGTTTGTAAGCTCTCCGTAATGTGTAGTTCTAATAAGCAGCCTTCAAATTGTTCTACAAAAGTCATGTAGAAAAACTGTTGAAAAGCTCATTGGAGGTTTATCTGTTTATGGTCAAGTGCACTTTTCTTATAACATGACAGGAAAGGAGGACACATGACAGACATGAGTAAGGAATGACCTTCTGGTGGCTTTGAGACTTATGTGTATGTAAAGTCTGACTCTTTAATCTTTTGCTACACCTGCACTGCGATGGCTTGCCAAGACAAACAGCCGCAGATGTCACAACACAGAGCAGGATGTCTCCTCTGCTTGACAAGAGCCATACCAACGTCATTCAGATGTTCAGATGGATATGAGTAATGATTTTTATTCTTTTATTCAAAGTTATGCCATTGTATTTTAGACAGATTATTAGTCTAAACTGTGATTTAGTTATGTAAAAGCAGGGTTGATGGCTTATCAAGTGTAACTGGTTTCACTTTATCCGCTCTAAGTGGGATTTAAACTGGCAACCAAGTGAGCATGGAGGTTTAGTGTGTTAGCAAAGAGGCTAAACCCACTGTGTATAACATCAGTCGCTTGTGCGAAACTTTACCTACAACACAATCCGTAATGCAAAAAAACATAAATCGCCATTCTAAAGCATATGGAGTCTGTATCTAACACAATAATCATTATTGTACCTGACAGTATATTTATATAAAGCTGAATTAAAAGAATACAAAAGTAAATGATTTGGCTGTCGTTTGAGACTGAAGACTTGGCAGTGTAAAAGTCAGAATTAGTTTTCTGGATAAAGTGCTATGAAATAGATGTTGACATAAACGTGTCAGGGTCTGGAAAGCACAATGATGAGGGGAAGCAGAGGAGCACCCCCTTTCAGATCAGCCTAACTAAATGTGACATGTGGCCATGCAATAGGGTTTCTCGATGACAATGAGAGAAACTATCAAAACAATGAACTGGTGAGCGAGACAACTAGTAGTTTGGCCCCCCCAACAAGCATTTTTGGAGATGGAGTTTAGGTGGAGAGAGATATAGACACTGAAACCACATGGGTAAAAAAAAATAATAGCTTTTTGAAATGTTAACATTTATATTTATTCATTTGGCAGACGATTTTATCCAAAGCGTCTTATAGTGAATTCAAGGTATACATTTTTATCAAGACTTGTATTCTCTGGGATCGAACCCACAACCTTTGTGCTGCTAACACAATGCTCTACCAGTTAAGCTACAGGAACAGTTAACGTCTTAAAACGTCTTCTTCTGTAGAAAACCCTGAGGCTTTTCTCAAAACCATTAAAGTCTCTCTTTTATAAAGTCAGGGCCTATGTTATGTGAGCAAAGATCATTATGTGATATGATATGTGCTTTTACAAGTTTTCACTAAATCAAAACTGGAAAACTGGACAGTGCCAGAATAATTGTCCCAGAGATGTACAGTATGGGTAAAAATGGAAAGTTTTTAACATCTCTGTATCTGACGCACAGCACGTCTCGTTCTTCATTCTGTTTGGTTGACACAGATTCTCACTCATCTTTTGGTTTGAAGACGAGGCCCACATGAGCTCTTTGCGAGGGGTGGTAATTGGGTCTCGCCTCCGTTGACTCCCACATAAGTGAGACAGTCCCAGAGGTTGTTTATGGCACCCAATCACACTCATTAATTCGTTTAATCTTCAACCTTGCCAGGTCCTTCTCCAAACTTCCTCACTTTTGTTGTTTACACAACACTTTCCCAGAGTATTTCCATCCAATTACTTGTGGTGACACGGCATCTCCTCCTCCTTGATTCTCCATCCCAAGCTGTCCTTGAGTAGTTAAGCTAATTAGTTTTACAGCAATTACGTGCATCGCTGCTTTGCCATGTTTTTTTTGTTTATTTATTTATTTTCGTCCACATATTGTCATACAAAAACCAACAACGGGAAAAATGGCATCATTCATTTGCATTCCTCCCTCATTTGGCTCCTGGAATTGTAAATAGCCAAACAAAATGGCTGCCAATCTGGAAGAGTGACAGTGCTTCAAATGCACAATGGAAGCTGGTGCTGTAGTCCTACGTCTTTGAGAATCCTTATTAATAGGTGGCATGTTTAGCCATTTCTGTCTATTTCCAAGCCTTCTGGCTTGGAAGGAGGTCACCGTCTGTGGTTGAGATAGTGCCAGAACTTCTACTTAACTTATTTATTACTGTGCACTATGTACAGACAAAGTGTTTCTTGTGCTGCCAAAACCAATTACGCCTTTAGAAAGATGCATAATGTCTGAACTAAAATTACAGTCAGACAGAAAAATGTAAATATAAATTTAATGAGTGTACAACTAAAGCCTTGTTTCTGCATGTTCTGTCTTTTTTGTGGATTCCATATATTAAACTACACATTTAAATGCAGTGGACAGCTTTATGAAAAGTCATGTGAATATGTGAAGATTTCTCTCGCACCACAAGAAAATATATTCATTTTTAAAACATGACGTGTGTGATGATATCACAGCTTAATATAATGAGATAACGGTAAGTAACATGGCTAACATGGCTTTGTTTGTCTTTGCATTCCCAATGACCTGACACTGGCTCAACCAATGGTGTGAGATCATAATGTTCCAAAACAAAGTAAAAAAACTACTTGTTTTAGGCTTTAAGCCACTTTAATTCTAGTTTCCTTTTAAAATGACTAATGAAATTAATTAGTTAATTGGACGGCAGTCATTTTCATTAAACGTTGTATCCTGTTTGCAGCTTACAGAACCTGCACTCTCCAAAAAACTGCTCAATTCTCTACAAAGAATAATGTCAGTAATGTGTCAGTCAGCTTCTTTCACAATGAATATGGATTTAATTATATCTTTAAGTGCATTTTCTACCCAGACTGTCTTTGTCATGTTGTCAAAGGCACAGAGAAGTTTACTTAATTGAGACGGGCACAACATTCTTATAAACTCAGCTCATGATTTTGGGATATGGACGTTTGAATAAAATCACAGCTTTAATAGAACACACACAATGTTCAATTAATAGTATTGGAAGCAGCAATATGTAAACAGACAGTAGATTATTAAATTATCAAATACATAAATATAATTATATAAATACATTGTTTGGTAGGGATACTACCATGCTGCTCATTCTGTTTCTGTGTGTATTATGCAGATGTTCTAAACGCTATAATATCTGGATGAATTATTATATTTGGCTGTAATGTCAACTTTAGCATTTATATTTGTATTGTATTATATTTGTATTGTATTATATTTGCTAATGTGTTATGTCCAACATACTGTAGCTATAGCATGTTCACATGAATAAAAAAAATGGTTGTATGATTTATGTATTTTAATTATGTATACAAATGTTACATTTGAAATATCCTGTTTGCATTAGTTTGGCCATTTCAAATGCACATTAAATCAAAAACTTTATTACTCAAATGAATTAGCCATAAATGAATAAAACAGACTTCTGGACTAATAATACAGCTGAACTCAGTAACTCTATACAGTAAACTGGTTTTTAGCTTGCTCTTTACTGAACTCTAATTAAATTCTGCAGGGATTTCTCATTATCAGCTTTGTGTAAACACATCTTCTTTTAAAAAAGAACTTTAGCCATTTTGATCCTGTTCAGGTGTCTGATCATTTCCTCACCCGCACCCAATTATTCATGTAGAAACTATTCAGTGAGTTAGCTGAAGTGTCATAGTTGAAGGGAAGGGTGAATATATTTGATCTTGTGCTTCATGTTTACCGTGCTTGTGCTTACCGTTATGTTAACCGAGCAATTGCCTCCACTCCAAACTCCAAAGGGCAATTTGTGAAAATAAACTTCAAAGGCAACCAGTGCAGGTTTGAGGACTGGGTACAATTCAATTTAATGCACTCATTGTCTCAGAAGTAATGAATCACTTCTCCTGACTTCACACTTTTGTTTGCTGCCTCTGTTGGGATTTTTGATATGCAGAACATAAGATGCCAATCAGAATAGGATTTTAATTTTACATTTTATAATGCATTAGAAATGTGTATTAATCTTTTTTTTCATAGAGTTCTTAGATGTATATAATGCAAAAATATGGAGGTGAGCTATTAAAACTGCTATTATAAAAAGCTTTTACTATTTTTATGGGATAACAAGGCCTTTTGTGTGTGTGTTTTAATTTTATATACACTTTTATAGTATAATTATGTTGTGTAATCACACAATTTATGTGGCTATTTAAGTAAATGTTTTTCCTAACGTTTAAAACAAATCAGTTTAAGTATCACTTATAAGCACGTCATCAAGTATGCTGTGGGTACAATAACAATAACAGGTGAGAACAGAGTTTAAAATGTGCTCACTTGGCGAAATCCTGGAGCATGGAGTACACACAGGTAATTAGATGTTAGATTAGAAGAGGCTCTGTTGGTTTACAAATGGTGTGTTGGTCTGTAGATGGCACTGCGTGTCTTGCTTTATCGGTAATTTGTGACAAGTATGTAGGGTTGCGATCGCAACGCCACGTGAATTTATATTTCATTAGTTTTAATGGATGTTCTTTACTGTTATTGAAAGACAAATTTAGTTTGCATTACTTCTACAACATTTTAGTGGTTTGGAATTACTGTGTAATATCTAAAAATGTAAGTTTATGTTATAGTATATAAGAAAGTTTGTTTGTGTTTAAAGCTGAAACATGGGGAAACATTTAGTTAGGCGATTGCTTATGTGCTGTGATGTAGGTGTTTCAGTTACAGACTGTCTTTGTATTCTGTTAATACCTTTCAGAAACCTTGCATATGTCCAGCTCCTCCATTAACCTATAAGTAAGATTCAAAATCACCTACGACTAACCTTGTTTTTCTTCTCAGACTAAACTTTTTTAGTGCTGATTAAAAAAAGACACAGGCTTTATTATGGGGTCAATTTAAACATGTGGGTGCCTTTCCCAAATGTGCATCCATACTTAACGGTCAGTTATCGACTTATTCCTCAGCTAAAGTAACAACATCCTGCCCTTGAGCAAAGCACTAAACCTCAGGTTATCCAAAGGGAGCTGTAAATAATGTAAGCCTACTGTATCTTTTGAATATAATGTCAGTTGAATAAGATACAACAAAGCTCCTTTTGAAGGTTTTTTCAAAATTGCATTGTGGGGATTTTAGCGTTAGCCTCTGTTTTATCATCTAGCGCTATGAATAAGAATTTTCATGTGTGGGCTGCGTGTTAAGATGTTGTCTGAGATGATTCAGCCCACAGCTGCATAAATGCCATGGTGCTCTTTTGACATGTTAAACATTTGAAACACTGGCCTTTGACACAGTGATTGCTTGATATTTGCAGTGACCAGTAAATTGTTAATACAGCTCCATAGACTATGATGCAAAATAAATGTGGCACTTTATGGAAATGTTTAGCACACACAACCCCAGGGCGCTTGAGGAAGGCCTGCTGTCCTTTTCAGCAGTGAGCTGCGAATTGACTGCAATGAAAAAACTAACAAGCCCTAACCAGATATTATAGTAAATGTTGTGCCATTAAAACACAATTCATCTTCCATTCAGAATTGCTCCTTAGTATGAATAGATACTGAAAATGTTAAAAACATTGTTCCTGTAGCTCAACTGGTAGAGCATTGCATTAGCAGCGTTGTAGGTTCAATCCCAGGGAATACAAGTACTGATAAAAATGTATGCCTTGAATTTACTGTAAGTGGC
>JAZGTK010006675.1:6835-20463 GCA_036877625.1 Ambastaia sidthimunki | reverse complement strand
GATGAGTGTTAGATGTGACCTCTCAGATCAGCTCAGATGAGTGTTAGATGTGACCTCTCAGATCAGCTCGGATGAGCGTTAGATGTGACCTCTCAGATCAGCTCGGATGAGTGTTAGATGTGACCTCTCAGATCAGCTCGGATGAGTGTTAGATGTGACCTCTCAGATCAGCTCAGATGTCCGTGTTTGTTTCTCAGTGGTCTGTCCGCACCGGAGGCTGAACTCCTGTACATGCAGGAGGTGGAGAAGATGGAAGGATATGCTGAGGAGAGCGTCCAAGCGAAGGTGAACCATCCCACACAACTCCTGGAACACACATGAGCTTCACTTGTGATTTGTGCCATATTCAAGTTTTCATATGGGTGAAAAACTCAAAGCTACACATGACTGCTTTAAATCTCACAACCATTCACAGCAATATGACTCTGACCATTCGGTTCTCCATTCTCAAATAAAATATCCTGTGGGCAGATGTGGCAGTATGACAGTCATGTTTCAAAATATCCAAATTACTGCACAAGATTATTTGAGACAAATTAAATCAAACAATCATGCAAAAAACATGAAAGACAAATCACTCAAGCATCCAAAAATCACGAGAGGAACTTCTGTATATACAATTGCTAAAGTCTTTGAATTATTCCTGTTAGCAAATTCAGATTAAGGTTTCGCAAAACCTTTTCATATTTGTCTTCTCTGTGTGTAAACAGGACAGTCAAAGCATGGATGTGATCATTGGTTCTTCTCTGGACGGGATATTTGTCAAACACAAAAGTGGAAAAGCGCCTCTCTTGTTTCGGTATGTGTGGTTATATCTGTTTGTGTGATGATGACAGCTGCATGCTTTGTGTTTGTTATTGTAATTCTGCTGTCAGGTGACTGACTCGTTCATTGTTTCTGTAGCTGGAATGACATTAATAACATGACTCATAATAAGTCCTGCTTTGCCCTGGAAGTCGCCAACAAAGAAGACACAATCCAGTTCCAGACCGTAAGTCCACCGGCCTTCAGCCCCGCCTCCTCACATGCTTGTCTTTGCTAAAAATAGCAAAAAAATAAAAATTTGTCATTATGTATATGTCCCTGTGTATGTCTGTTCAGATTAATAGATGCAGGATACCCCAGGTCACAGAAACTTGCAGTTTTCAAAAGTGTTTTCCAGACCTGGAAGAGTCATGGAAATCAAAACGTAAAATTAGAGGAATAAAATCATGGGCATTTCTGTAGCTAATATAATAATATTTTTCTAGTTATGCTCAGCTATGAAATATAAGTTAGGTATTGCTCTTTTGTCAAGAAAAACGTGCTTGCAAGGCACAGTGATGTGTGATTAGTCAGCAAATCATTATTTTGGATATTCAACCAGTCAACCAGTTTCGCAAATCTACTAAAATGATTAATTAGCAAATCAAAAATCCTGTAATCACAAATGTCTGGGAATGTTGAAGAATTTGATTGGTGTGGGAACACTGTGGATGGATTTAGAACTGGCACATAAGAATGATTAAACATTCCCTGACACACACGTGTGATTGTTACAGACTGCGGTCAGTTGTTTCAGAATATCCCTGCTGTGTTTCAGGAGGACATGGAAACATCTAAATATGTGTGCAGAATGTGGCTGGCGCGGCACAAGTTTTACAAAATGAACAACAGCAGTCTGTAAGTTAAAGTGTTTGTGTATTTTGTCACTTCTGTTTGTCTGCTCGCTCCATCTAAAGGCCCGTCCTCAGAGCAGTTCATTCCCACCCCAAATTCCCAAATCCCTTCTTTCCTCACTTTTTTGCGTCCCTCTCTGCCTCTAACAATGGGTGAGCAGGGCTGCCTCAGGGGTTGAGGGACAGAATCCTAAACCCTCTTTATGCTGAATCTCACAAAAACATTGCCCACTCACACAGCACCCCAAATTCCCAAATCCAAATAAAGACATTACGATTTTTGCATTGTGTAGTTTTTCCATGGGGATTTCCCATACGTTACTGAACAGATACTGTAATGTATGTATTTTTTTAATATATATTTTTGGCGCATGACAGTAAAGCACATAACCTGGTCATGTTCTGGTGGGATTCATCTTCTAACGTGTTTTCACGTGCATCTGTCTGAATGGTGGACCATTAAATTGAAACATGACTGTATACATTGTTAACAGCAGCAGGTGATTGATGCCAAAAATCTATTTATATTTAGAATTTCACTGACAGTAATAATCACACACACCAGAAACCTCAGTGAGCTGATGCTAATTTCAAATGTTTGGTGTTTATTACAGACAAGCTCAGCCTGTTCCTGTGAACCCGGTCAGAAGACGGTCCTCTACAAGAATGTCTCTGGTCAGCATAAACGCGCTTATTTGTGGACTATACAACAGTTATACAATGAGCTTGTTTTGCAGGTTGTTTCTGGGGTTGTGTTTGTTTCTGTGTGATTGATCAGAGATGGATTAAAATGTCTGTCTCAGCACCCTAATGCCTCGCTAGATTTTGAGCTGATGTATCTAACAACTGAATAATGATGCTTTTGTTTTGTCTTGTTTTGGTGCAGCCAAAACCTCAAGCGTACATGATGCCACCACAGATGCACTTTAATGGTCATTATTCTGAACCCTACTCATCGTCACAAGGTAGAACATCTTCTATGAGCAGCATCACAGTCTTCATAACAACAAAAAGACAGTTCCGTCATTTACTCTCCTTCATATCATTCCAAAACCTGTATGACTTTTGCTTCTGAGGAACACAGAAGAAGTAGTATGTTGATAACCAAACAACAGTGGCACACATTGAATTCCCATGTATGGCCCCAAAATCGCTTTTGGAGACATTCCTTAAAACATCTTTTATGTTCCACAGCAAAAAAAAAAAGTCATACAGGTTTGTAATGACATAAGGGGGATTAAATGATGGAAGCATTAAACTGTCCCTTTAAACCAGCTCAAAGCCTTTTATACTTAATGCTGTTTCTGCTGATTTTCTACAGATAATCTTTACATCAACAATCAGAACGGTTTCTACTGTCACTCCCAGACCAGCCTGGACCGTTCGCCACATGAGTATAATGGGAGGATTCGTAATGGCAGTGTCTACAGCGCCCAAAGCACCAGCTCCCTCAACAACCCTCAGCATTATCTGCAGCCCTCACCCATGTCCTCCAATCCCAGCATCACTGGAAGTGATCTCATGCGACCCGACTACGTGCCTTCCCACCGACACAGTGCCCTGATTCCTCCCTCCTACCGCGCCACGCCCGACTATGAGACCGTCATGAGGCAGAAGAACCTAGGAATGGTGCCGCCTGCTGAACGCCAAAGCCACTCCATGCGGAACCTCAACATTGGAAACTCCTACGCCTACAGTCAACCCGATCCCCTTGTGTACAGCCAGCCAGAGATCCGCGAGCACAGGGCAGGCCAGTACCCTTTCCACCTCAACTACAGCTTCCACAGTCCCTCCCCGTACCCGTACCCCACAGAGAGACGGCCGGTGGTGGGCGCTGTTAGCGTCCCCGAGCTCACCAACGTCCAACTTCAGCAGGCCCAGGATTACCCACCACCCAACATTATCAGGAATCAGGTGTACTGGCCTCCGCCGCCCTATCCATACCCTCACCCCCGACCCGCCAACAGCACTCCGGATCTGTCGCGTCATCTGTACGTCAGCAGCAGTAATCCGGACCTCATCACGCGCCGCGTCCATCACTCGGTGCAGACGTTTCAAGAGGACAGCCTGCCTGTCGCACACTCGCTGCAGGAAGTGAGCGAGCCCCTCATTACCGCGCGCCACCCGCACATGCACAAACGCAACTCCATCGAGATTGCGGGGCTGACGTACGGTCTGGACAACATGAGGCTGAAGGAGAGAAACGTCAGTTTGATTACCTTTATTTTCACAGAGTTAATAATAGCAAGGAAGCTAGAAGCAAATACCATAAAATTATCTGCTAAATACAAAAATAATTTGTGCTAAACAGTTTGCATTTTGTGACTAGCTGTAACGTGTGGTCAATATTTCTGAGATCCGTACAGTGAGGACATGAGACTTGTGTACCTGTTGTTGTACCTCTTACTATTTAATAATTGTATAATTTCGTAATGTTTATCTAATGCAGTCCTGCAGTGTTACACCAAGGATTTGCAACATTAATTGTCATGAATAAATAAAAGCTTTTATTTATGTTGGTGCAACATGTGGGACTGTTTCTTAGTATATAAAAATCACTCATTTAATGCCATTACTCTGCATTTTTCAAAGTTATTATTTGAATTCAGCATTAAGTTTTTATGACCCGATATTAATGGAGAAACTTCATTGACCGTTTGACTTTATACACATTAATTTGTCACTTTTGTGCTTTGCCACATCTCAGGGCCAAAGAGATTAAAAATGTGACCTGTCACTAAAGCTAAAATGTGCACATTTTAACTTGATGTTGATTTGAAAAGAAGTTCAATAGATATAAGCTTATATTACACATTAACTGTCCGCAGGTATGTGCAGCTGAAACTCCGCCCCCTGTCTCTCCACTGATGGCCCCTCCCACTTCCAGCTCTGATATCAACGTGGTTTTGGAAGTTTTAAAACCAGAGGATGCTGTCTCTAAGGACGACGTGTGCTACGGCCACAAAAAGTCTCTGTCTGATGCCACAATGCTGGTGCACAGTAGCGGTGAAGAAGAGGAGTTTGAAGACGACAGCGGGCGCCACACCCCCCTGTCACGGGATGCGATAGATGGCCCTGAACATCACTTGACGCCCATCGGTCGATCCCTCATAGAGCCACCCGCTTACCCGTTCAGCCACAGCACGGATGCGGGCCCTCTCTCGTACCAACCACACCAGATTGGACAGCTTCCCCCTCTTCAAGAGCCTGGACACGTGCCTTCCTCCGTATCTGAGGGGGATCTGAGTGGACAGGGACGGTCCAAGTACAAGAGAGATGTTTTCAAAAGACCTGTATCTGATGTACCACCTCCCAGAAGAAACATGGATGGTCTTCCGCCTCCAGTAAGTTTATTTCATTTAAAATCAACACAAAAGCAGAATATTGCTCCTCTTCCCTAATACATTGATTTGACTGAGAAGAGAGGCTGTGCAGGCAGTCAGTTAATGATAAGCAATACTGAGGTCATGCACAATAATTATCAGGTGTTTGTTTTCTGGGTGTCTTCACATATGGATCATAAAGAATGAGGATCTACAGGTGCTTCAGACCCGAACATCTGTATGTTTTCAGAAAAGATGGTGAGATCTGGGAGCTGTATGCTTCTGTTCTCACACTCTCTCTGTCTGTCTCCCATCAGGGGATGAAGAAGGTTCGCTCGGAAGTGAAGAAGGTGTGTCCGCTGAAGCTGGCGGCTCTAAACGGCCTGGCGCTGAGCAGAATGCCTTTACCTGATGATTCTAAAGATGATCCAGAGAACACTTCTAATGACGAGAGGGTGAGGACGGCACGCTGAATGACTTTTGATTATTCAAGAGTTTTTAGTGAGTGATGCTAGTATCAGGAGTGGTTGAAGTGATGGAACTGGTGGTTTCAGTTCAGTAAATAATTGGCATGGTGCTGATCAGATTGTAGATGTTTGATTTCAAAAGAACTCCCGCTACCACTAATGGATTAACATTACTTCATGTTAGCTAAAGCATTTACTAATGTCGTGCAGAGCAAGATGGTTGTTCAACATTTATGAATCTTTGTAAGTACCAGTTGTTTGTGTTCATTTTGCATTAATATTAACGGTTACAAAACACACTTACCACACTTGCTGTGGACGTGTGTGCTTCTGTGTTTGTCGTGTGTGTCGTGTGGGCTTCTGTGTTTGTCGTGTGTGTCGTGTGGGCTTCTGTGTTTGTCGTGTGTGTCGTGTGGGCTTCTGTGTTTGTCGTGTGTGTCGTGTGGGCTTCTGTGTTTGTCGTGTGTGTCGTGTGGGCTTCTGTGTTTGTCGTGTGTGTCGTGTGGGCTTCTGTGTTTGTCGTGTGTGTCGTGTGGGCTTCTGTGTTTGTCGTGTGGGCTTCTGTGTTTGTCGTGTGGGCTTCTGTGTTTGTCGTGTGGGCTTCTGTGTTTGTCGTGTGTGCCGTGTGGGCTTCTGCGTTTGTCGTGTGTGCCGTGTGGGCTTCTGCGTTTGTCGTGTGTGCCGTGTGGGCTTCTGCGTTTGTCGTGTGTGCCGTGTGGGCTTCTGTGTTTGTGGCTTGTGTGTGGCATTCAGTGTAAGATGCTGGAGCAGCGTGTGGAGCAGGGGCTGGTCTTCACTGAGTACGAGCAGATACCCAAGAAACGTCCCATCAGTGAGTGTAGCATCGCCCAGATGCAGGAGAACAGCGACAGGAACCGATTTCAGGACGTCCTGCCTTATGATGACACGCGTGTGGAGCTGGTGCCCACCAAAGAGAACAACACGGGCTACATTAATGCCTCTCACGTCAGGGTGAGCTGCACCTTATTACAACATTAAAACCTTCCAGAGAAGCTGCAGAAAACATGGTTTCTTTTATCGCTACACAAGATTAATGGAATCCAGACCCTCATAACCTGAGGCCTGTCTCTGTCACCAGGTGACGGTTGGAGGAAAGGAATGGAGTTACATCGCCTCTCAGGGTCCGCTCTCTGGCACGTGCCAAGACTTCTGGCAAATGGTTTGGGAACAAGGAGTCGCCATCATCGCCATGGTGACAGCAGAGGAGGTGAATGCTCTCTGGCACACTTACAGGAGATAAGCTTCACTCAGATTTCTAGTTTTCCCTGTTGTCCTTGAATTATTTTACTTGTTTCTAACCTGACTTGCAGGAAGGGGGTCGTGAAAAGAGTTTTCGCTACTGGCCTCGCCTGGGTTCTCGCAACAACACTGTTACGTACGGACGATTTAAGATCACCACACGTTTCCGTACAGACTCTGGATGCTACGCCACCACGGGCCTGAAGATCAAACATCTCCTGACGGGGCAGGAGAGAACTGTCTGGCACCTGCAGTACACAGACTGGCCCGACCACGGCTGCCCGGAGGACTTTAAAGGGTTTCTCTGTATGCAGAATAAATAACACCTGCTTCTTTTAACTATAACTGTCTTGAGAGCTACATCCTAGTGATTAGTGATGCTTGCTTAGGCTGAATGGTGCAACAGTTGGTTCAGAGTCATTTCTAGAGAGCAGAATATCCCAGAGACTTAAGGGTGGTGGGGCTCCTTTGACATCATCCACGTAGCAATATTCTAAAATAACATTCAAAACCGCATATAAAGCTGAACCGCCACAGCTCTAATGACCTCATAACCTCCTAAACAAGCATTAATCAAATCTTCATCAGAACATTCAAATACACAAACTTAATTTGATAACATTATCCTTCTTATTTTATAGCCAGTATTGCTTTCAAACACTTAAATGATGAACCATGTGTGTTTTATTTCTTCTTTGTTCACTCTGTATGTTTGTAGATCGCTGTTGCTCTTTTCACGGCTCTGTGTCTGTGTCTTAGCGTACTTGGAGGAGATCCAGTCCGTGAGGCGACACACAAACAGCTCCAGTGATCCAAAGAGCACAGATCTGCCGGTTCTGGTGCACTGCAGTGCAGGGGTGGGACGCACTGGTGTGGTGGTTCTGTCTGAGATCATGATAGCATGTCTGGAACATAATGAGGTACACGTGTCCCCTGCTTACAATCACAGTCATGCTCCTAACCAGCTTGTGAATGAATGAATGCTGACAGTTACCAGCGGACCTGACCACAGCACAGTAACGTCACTGCACGTGCTAGCATGGTTTGGAAAGGTTTATACGGTCCGAGTAAGACATTAGAAATGGTCCAAATTAGATTTGTATTTATTAATTTTGATCACTTGTTTTCTTTAGATAAGTGCTATATTTGATCCTTGCCAAAAGAGCACAACAGTAGCTTTCTTAAAGTTAAAAGTCCTGTAGAGAAAATTAGAAAGAGACAGACAGACAGAGTAAGAAAGACAAGCAAAGAGAGAGAGGGAGACAGGTCACTGTTGCAGGAAACTGATGGTGTCGCTGATGATGTCGCTGATGATGTCGCTGATGATGTCGCTGATGATGTCGCTGATGATGTCGCTGATGATGTCACTGACTGTCTCCTCACAGATGCTGGATGTCCCGATGGTTCTGAACCTGCTTCGTCAGCAGAGGATGATGACGGTACAGACGCTGTCACAGTACACCTTCATTTACAAAGTCCTCATTCAGTTTCTGAAGAACTCCAGACTGATCTGAGTTCAGTGCTGGCATGAAGGAGGCGTTCTCTGTCCGAACAGCTCTCACACAATCTCTCAGCCCACCCTCGATCGCAGGAGCCAAATGATTGGACGGATGGGCAGACCGCTGAGTATTAGTGAAGGGGCGGGGCTTGAGCTGGGGTGGGCTTTAGCAAAGGAAGTATGAAGGAGACCACGCGGCAGGCAGAGTGAGGCACCCCTCACTCTGTTTGACCAGTATTATACACACAGATTTCACTGTGGGCTTTTGCTGTATATAGCTGACGACACCCTGACAGCATTTGTGCTGTGATACTGGATTCCTCGTAGATCGAATGGGTTTCTCATGAAGGTGTTTCTGATGAAAACGGTGAGCAGCAGGCTGAGTGCAGATCAGAGATGGAAAGATGTTGGGGTAAATCTCACCAATAGCCCATTATAATGCCTGTTACCATTAATATTTTTTGCACTGTGATTAATTAATGCAGATATTTTATTTTGTTTATGTATTTCTTATTATTCTCAAAGATTTTGCCATTCAGTTTTTTAAATCCAAATGCAATGCAGAACAACAAATACTGATTTCTATAAATATCAAGTTGTCTTTGGTTGCAGTAATTACATTTGCTGAGCACAATGTCACAATACAAGAAATGTCTGCAAGAGACCTGAACCTTTTTTTGTAGTTTCTTTAATTGGGGTGAAGTGTGACGCAGACGCTTTCATGGCAGGTTTCCTGAGATTCACCCTCATTTACTGCAGAAGACGCCTTTATGAGGAGCATTGCATGCAGTGTTGTGTGGCGCGTTACGGCGGTGATGTTCTGGAGATTTTACTCACAGGATCACAGGACAGTTTCACTGTCAATAAATCTCAAGTAAGAAAGCAGCCAAAGAAAGGAGAGTTTACTTTGTGCATTCAGAATTGGTGTGTAAATGAAACCTCTACAATGTGTCTGCGCACAATCACAGGGCTTTCTCGTTTTCTTAGGGTTATTTTTGAACGTTTCCACCAGAATTCCAGAGCACGACACCAAAGAGCATCAGGCTGATTTGACCCAGCTGAACAGTCATGTAGATGTTAGCGACTGGTTAAACGTGTCAGATCTACCAAAGAATATTCAGCCTTTTTCACTTATGAGAAGATCTGAAAGTCTTAAAACACTGAAACTAAGAGGAATCTAATTCAAAGACATGCATTTTAAAGGATTAGTTTGTGCCATCTTTTTTTTGCCCTGTGTGTTTTAAAGCACACTTGTGAGACTGTTTGACATGCCAGTCAGGTCTTACAGTTTATATTACAGTAAAGCAATAAGAAAAAAGCTACATTCCACTGCGGTGATACGGCTGTATGTTACTGTATCAGAGACAGGATATGCTTTGTTTACATTAACATTGATGCATTTGGCAGATGCTTTTATCCAAAGTGACTTACAGTGCATTCTGTTCATACAATGGGCAGACAATTGTAATCTGTGATCAATATTATTGACTATTGTAATTATTTCAACTTTTGTTTGAGTTTGAGTTCTGAGCTGTCAGAAGTGTCTGGATCATATTTCACCTGAAAATCAACATGCAGGATGAAATGAGTATTTAAATTGTACAATAGTAAATACGCATCATGGCACTTTGTTGTGCTGAATTTAATTTATGCTGATTTTAATAAGCAACTTTACTGTATTACAGTATTGAAAAATATTTGTGTACACATGCGTTTGAGAGGAAAACGTGCTTAAAACAGGCTGACACATAATATTTGTTTTCTTTGGAGTGAAATATGACCAGTGTGATTTTTTCCTGATATAGTTGTGGATGGTCTCTACAGATACAAGCAGAATGTTCTTGATGAGTTACATGATCAATGTAAAATGTTGTTTCTGTGAAGGACAATCACGTTATGGTGCTTCTCAATTGTGCATATCATGAAGTTTAATAAAACAAAAAGATTGTAACGGCGCAGTTAGCTTGTAGGTTAAATTGATCTTGACACACAAACACAAAGTGGCCTGACTCTGCATTATACCTCCGTTACTGTGGGTGGAAATGTTCAGGAGTAAATGGTTGTTATAGCACAATGTCTGTCTCAATTCACAGTGAAATGGGTTGCTGTAAAGTTTCGGTTGTGATGTATTCAACATGAATTGTTCATTTGAAGAAATAAACATTTTAAAATGAAGATATTTTATAAACAGATATGAAAACTGGACTTAACAGACCCTGTTAATAAAAATACTGTTTGTATTGCTGATTTTGAGTGTTATTCACTTTTAACTTTATTTTTTATTACAGAGACCACAATGACTCCAGGTGTGTCATTAATGTTTGGGATTTTGAAAAGGTTTGGCAATGTGAGATAATTAAACTTCACTTGTTAATAAAAGAGCAGGTTCTTTCCAATACTCCTAAAATACTCCAATATTTCTAAAATATTGATGGATGTGCAGATAAAGAACGTTTGAATATAATACCATAAAGTTTTCAGTCTGGGGCTTGAATCAGAAGAGCACCAAATATCACAGATTACTAAAAACTGCTCATAACTTTAAGAGGAGTAACTGGACTGCAAATTTCCCAAGTCCAGAGAAGAATTAGGCAAATTAATTGAAGAATTAGGCAAATTAATTGAAGAATTGGGCAAATCAATTAATTAGTCAGAAAGGGGAGGCGCCACCTACATTCAAAGCTGCATAAATGATGAAACAAAGCGATTGTGTCTGTTGTACCACTGTGAAAGTTTGTGAAAATGGAGCAGAAACAAGGTGTAATTGTAGTACTGCTATTTTCAGTTCTTGAGTTGGGTGATGCTTGGGGAAATTTGAAGTTTACTCCCAGAAGCGTGCAACAGAAACCATCTGCGTCCCGGGGGCCTGTGTCCTTTCCTCTAGGTCTCTGGAGTCCTTCTCAAATGGCTTCTCCGTTTCCTGCTGCTTTGAGTGCTGATGCTAGAAGATCACAAGATTCTCTTGGCTTTCAGTCCAAGCAGCTTTTACAGGGTCCAGTGAAGCCGCTGGACTGGAGGTTTCCTGTGGTTCCTGAGGTCCAAACAGAGGTAGCAGTGGATTTTCAGCAGAGGCAGCCTGTGACACCCAGCAGTGTGGCCATTCAGTGTGGCGAGAGTACAATACTCATTGAGGTCAAGCAGGACTTGTTTAGTAATGGGCAGCTAATTCAGCCGTCTGGTCTTTCTCTGGGTGGATGTTCTGCTGTGGGGCAGGATTTTGATTCTAAGGTTCTTATCTTTGAATATGAGCTCCAGGACTGTGGCAGTGTGCTGATGGTGAGTTCTGTGAATGCTGCTAGCTTGTCTGGGGGAGGAGGAAAAAAAAAACAAAAAAAAACTTGCCAATAACTCCTGTTCACAGATGACAGAAGATGAGCTTGTCTACACATTTGTGCTCTCCTACATTCCTGAGCCACTCCCTGGAACTTCCATCAACCGGGCTGATGGAGCTGTTGTTGGCATTCAGTGTCACTACCAGAGGCAAGTCTTTGTTTCCTCCTACAACATCTGTCACTAAGTGGATGGGTTTTATCCAAGGTGATTAATCATGGGTAAGTGACATGAGAAATGTCATACAACGGTCCAGCAGTTGTAGATAATACCTTGGAGCAGGAGGTAGTTTTTTTTTTTTAAATGGGCAAAGTAGTGACCTCATGCAGGGTTTTTAGCCGTTTCTTAAACTGTTCAGTCAGCCACATCCTCACAATATGTTCCAGCAGCAGAGAGAATTGTGACACTGGAAGAGATTTTCTTTTGATGTTCCCACAAGGTGGTGCTAATTTTCTGACTGCAGAGTTCTGGATGGGATGAAGATGTGTAACAGTGCAGAGCCAGTGGGCCCTTCATATGCAGCAGCGTTTCTGTGTGACTTTTGGTTTTGGGGACGTATGACCAAGACTAATTGGTTTAACTTGCAACCTGCAGGAGTCACAATGTTAGCAGTGATGTCTTAAGGCCGACGTGGGTCCCTTATGCCTCAACAGAAGTTGGGGAGGAAGTCTTGCTTTTCTCCTTGAAGCTCATGACTGGTCAGTACGGTTTCTTAATCTGGCTTTCGTTCTGAGAGTGGTGTAACTAGCTTTTTATCCCTTTTCAGATGACTGGTCCTTTCAGAGGCCTTCAAACTATTACTACCTGGGTGAAGTCATCAATATTGAAGCATCTGTGAAGGTTTATAATCATGTGGCTCTGCGGGTGTTTGTAGATGGCTGTGTGGCCACGCAAGTGCCTGATGTGCGAGTTTCCCCAAGATATTCGTTCATTGAAAATTATGGGTAGGTTTTGCATGACCCTGTGGATTCTTACACTAGCTGTTGTCCTAATTTTTTTTTTTTTTTAAATAGATGCTTTGTGGATGCCAAGACCACGGGCTCTAGCTCTCGCTTCATGCCTCAAACTCAGAGTGATAAAATCCAGTTTCAGCTGGAGGCCTTTATGTTCCAGCAGAGCTACAATCCTGCTGTATGTGCTGAGACTTTTCGGTCAATGCCTTGTATGAAACCTGCTCTTGATTGCACTTTCTCCTCCAGATCTACGTCACGTGTGTTCTGAGGGCCACTGTGGCCTCTGCAGGTTCTGATGCTCAGCACAAGTCTTGTTCCTTCTCGGGCAGCAGGTGGGTTTCTATGCTAATGGTTCACTGAAGGTGCTGTACATGCTAAAAGTGCTGCTTGATGCCATATAGCCACTTCTGGCTGTGTGAGCCCATTTTTATTAAAAAAAAAAAAAAAAAACTACTGTAGAATTGTGTTGGAAAAGCTCCTTTTAGACTACAAAAGATGACTTTAACAACTCAAAGGTTCTTGGGGAACTGCAAATGGTTCATTGGCATTGCTGTGGAGAACCTTTCCAGAGTCTTATTTGTAACTCTCTAATGGTCTTTGTAGGTGGTTGGCTGCTGATGGGAATGATCCAGTTTGTGGTTGCTGTGAGTCGACGTGTGGACCCCTAACAGGCTTTGGAGGTAGGATTTATTTTCTTGCAGTTGTTCACTCCACTCATGTAAAACTCTGCTCTTTTCCAGGTGTTCAGTGGGAAGGCAAGGTGTCCCTCGGCCCCTTCATGGTTCAGGAGCGGCAAAAGATCCCTCTTTAATAAAAGTGGAAAAGTTGATTTCTTGTATCTGTGCTTTTTGTCTTGAGTTTGGAGTCTGGTTCTTGGGCTCATGTGCAACATCACTTCAGTGTGATGTCTCCCTTAACACGTTTACCTTGACTGCGGCTGTTTGAATTGTGCTAGTTTCTCCTTTGGAAGTTAATCTCTAATTTCCATACACAACACCATCTTTCACCTTCTAGGAAGCTTAAATCTGTAGCTTTCACAAGTCCCAGGTTATAACACTGAAAAACTGCCATATGCTGTAAAATTGAAACCCTGCACTGATTAAGTTTAGTGGGTTCATCTAAATTCTTTATTGCTTTTT
>JAZGTK010006674.1:0-20466 GCA_036877625.1 Ambastaia sidthimunki | reverse complement strand
CATATATTTAGAGATAGATAGATCGTTAGCCTTCTATCTCGAGATAGCAGTTAGCCTCCTTTAACATGTAAACAATAAGTTAAATATATATCGCAAATATTAACAAAATAAAATAATTTAATCATAGTATTTTACAGTTAGTCATTATCATTTATTGAAAATAAAAAAAAAACTAAACTATATTTCTTTCATGTGTTTGCGGGGTGCCGGACTAATGAGTTTTTATGCTTTTCAAAAGTACACAAACTTTTGAAAAGCATGTGATTTGAGGCCAAGCTCTAATTGGCTTATTTTAAATTGTCCTTGGGGAACAGCGCTCTGTGGGTACTGATGAATGTGGAAGCAAGCGCAATCTCGAGATGAAAGAAAATTCGTTTTTATCTTTACAAAGGTACCCGTTCGCGAGGCGTTCGGATGAAGAAAAAAAAAAGGGTCAAGGATTTTGGACCAGATTAACGTACTTGCAAATTCAGCAGCAGTCAAGTGATCGCGGTCGCGCCTACACTCGGGGATTAACAGTTTTATTTTTTTTTTTAAATTTTCTCAGTTGTTTGCGCACCAGCCTTGTGTTTTCCCTGGCTCTGGCATGCCATGTTTTTTTTGTTGTCTTTCATTGTTTTCCAAGTTTCGTTGTTTTCCAAGTTTCGATGTTTCACCAACAATTCATTGGTGATTTCTGAATTTTGTGCCTTCTCTGGCACTAAAATCAGAGTGCTGACCATATCAGTTACTATCACATTTGTAATTTTTGTAAAAAAAAGAAAAGGTCTTATTGAAGCAGTGAAACTAGAAATGTTTGTTTAGTCACACATGCATATGTTTACTTGATCAGTAAGTGTGGAATTGATCATTCAGAACTTGTTGGATTGTAATTGTCATGTTACAGTTATAACTTTTTGGCCCTGTTGTTTTTAGACATAAGCCTGCCTGTGTGATCTTCATTACATTCAAGTACATCAACTTGTAGAATTTAAAGATGATAAATGGGCTAAAGCAGCTCTGACTCTATCTCTCTCTCTGTTTCTCACACTTTATGTCTGTATTAGAACAGATGTTGGTGGTTTTGGAATGGTAATGTTCTCTGACCAGTGCCATGCTTTAAGCCCCTGTTCCTCTGTACAGCCGCCAATTGCTTCTTTACAGCTTTTTTATTCCCTCGCTTTCCTTTCTTATCAAAGTCTCCTGAGACCTTTAAATCCTGCCCCAGCACTGCGCCAAGCTGCGCCCACTTCCTGTATGTAGAACAGATCATCTTTACGTAAGATGCCCACACTTTATAGTAGAGGGGAGAATGCAGACCTGTAATGAGGTCCCCTCTCTTATTTTTATCCCCTCACTCCCTGCAGACAGCCCTCTCTAAGGGCTTACATCATAGTATCAATTTGCTTTCCACTTAACCTAAATTGTACAAGCATATTTCTGTGGCTAAATCACCTTTAAAAGGGTGGTTGTTCACTGATATGTTTTTATTTATTAACACCAGATTGTGTCAGATTGGTAAATCTATATTTTGAGTTCCCTTTCAGGAACTCGAGCTGCGTCGAAACGCTATCAGCTTTTATGCACTCTGAAACACCCATTGCAACAATCAATTATGGGGCGTGACGTCACAGACGGAGTGACGTCATGACCAGGAAGCTATAAAACCGCTCATGCTGCGCAGCTCGAGTTAGCTTCTTTCATTCAGCGAAGCACTCTATGTTGCATTGTATGTCGATCTATGTTATTTAGAGCAGAAGCAGAACATGCCTAAATCAAAGGGAAAGACTAGGGGCTCAAGCGAGCACTTTAGAGCATGTGTTCCTCCCTGCCCGCGCTTCATTATGGGTGGGGATACACACGCTCTTTGTGTAGTTTGTTTGGGAGCGGGGCACGCTCAGTCAGCTCTTGAGGGGGCTTACTGTCCACACTGCGAGCTTCTCAGCTTGTGCGTGCTTCGCTCCAGGTGGGCTCTCTTTGAGGAGGGAGCCCTCGGTAACGTTCCTCGCGGTGCTGGTCCCGCTTCCACTGAGGCGGAGCGGCGGCTGCATTCATGGGGATCGCAGTTGGACCTGATGGAGGGAATTGAGACGGGTTCCCTCTCTCATTCCGCATCTGTCAGGTCCCCCTCCCTTTCTCTGGGTTTGAAAGCACGCTCTGCGGTTCTTTAGAGGGAGGCATTTACTCTCCACTTCTCGTCCACAGAAGAATTGGATGTTGAGAGTGTGGATGAGCCTGCTGTGTCCCCACATTATGACGAGCTCATGGAGGTTGTTACTCGGGTGGTGGCTAGATTAAACATCAACTGGCCCCTGAGCAGCAGGCTGCGCAGCATGGGAGCCTCTTAGATGAGAGGTTCCTCAGTAGCCAGCGTGCACCTCCACGCCGGAGCCTGCCGTTCTTCCCAGACCTACACACTGAGGTGTTGAGGTCATGGAGTCGGCCATACTCTGCTCGCCTGTTTGGTTCTGCCTCTGCTATGTATGGCAATGTGGCAGGGCTTAGCAAGCAGGGTTACAAGGCAATGCCCCGGGTGGAACAGACATTAGCCAGCTATCTGTCCCCCGACGCGGCGTTGTCCTTGAAGGCTTCAGCCCTGCCCACCAAGCCGTTGCATACTACCTCAACGCTTCTGGGCAGGGGGTATGTGGCAGCAGGTCAGGCTGGGGCTTCTCTGCACACCATGGCGGTGCTGCAGGCGTACCAGGCTGAGCTGCTAAGGGGCATCGATGAGAGCGAGGAGGACTGCCGATTTGTCCCTGTGAGCCACCAAAGAGACCGCCTGTGCCATAGGCAGGTCTATGGCAGCCCTGGTGGCCGCAGAGAGGTATCTCTGGCTGACCCTGTCTAATATGAACATAACCCACTCACGAGTAAAGAAATGCTTTGGCCAAACCAGGCACAAAGTCTAAAAAATTGGCGGCCACAGAAAGGGCCTGTAGGTCACCAACTCTCCTCAGAGAGGTGATGGCTAGTAGAAAGGCCATCTTAGCCGACAGATGTAGATCAGAGATCTCTTGAATGGGCTTAAAAAGAGGAGCACAAAAAGCCTCTACAACTACAGCCAGGTCCCACGGGGGGACTCAAGATCACACTTTGGGCCTCAGCCTCAGCGTACCATGGAGGAAACATGTAATAAGGGGATGTCTACCCACTGAACAGTCACCTATAGGGATGTGGTAAGCAGAAAGCGCCGCCACAAACTTTTAAGGTGGAGTGAGCCAATCCTGCAGAGAGACGTGCCTGCAAGAACTCCAGCACTGTACCAACTGGGTCAAGCTGGCGGTCTCTGCACCATGAAGTGAAGAGATTCCACTTCAGGGCATACAGTTTCCAGGGAGCTCTGGATTGCAAAATGGTCTCAACAACCTCAGTTGAGAGACCGGAAGCTATGAGTTGCGCCCCTTCAGGGGCCATACCAACAGGTTCCATAGCTCTGGGTGGGGGTGCACAAAACTGCTTGTATTTGTTTTATATATACAAATACAAGTTGGCACATCAGATCCTTGTGTGGTCCCAGGGAAAACTCCTTTTGCTGAGAGCAGTTTATATCCCTGGATGTCTCAATATGGGAGACATCCTGTCGAGACAGGGGCCGAGGCCCGGGGAATAGATGCTTCATCTTCCCCCCGATCACTCTGCTCCCAGGAGTTCTGGAAAGAATACGCCAGGACGTGGTATATGTGCTCTTAGTAGCCCCGTTCTGGCCAACCCAAGCTTGGTTCTCGGATCTTATAGCTCTGCTAGACGGTTCGCTGTGGGAGATCACCATCAGGAGGAATCTCCTCTCTCAGGCGGTGGGTGCCATTTTACACCCCCACCCAGAGCAGTGGAAGCGGTGGGTAAGGCCCCTGAGGGGGCGCAACTCATAGCTTCCAGTCTCTCAACTGAGGTTGTTGAGACAATCTTACAATCCAGAGTTCCTTCTACAAGGAAACTGTATGCCCTAAAGTGGAAACTTTTCACTTCTTGGTGCAGAGAGCACCAGCTTGACCCACTCAACCCACTTCTGGAGTTCCTGAAGCACGGCTCTCTGCAGGGTTAGCTCACTCCACCATGAAGGTCTATTTGGCGGCTATATCAGCTTACTACACTTCATTAGGTGGTCAAACACTGGGCAGACACCCATGGGTTACGCATTTCCTCCGAGGTGCACTGAGGCTGAGGCCCCAGGTATGATCTTGTGTCCCACCTTGGGACCTGGCCATGGTACTAGAGGCTCTTTTTGCTCCACCTTTCGAGCCCATTGAGAACATTTTTGACTATTTTTTTATCGGTCAGTACTACTTTTCTTTTGGCAATCACTTCTCTGAGGAGAGTGGGTGACCTTCAGGCCCTTTCTGTGGCCCCTTCCTATTTAGACTTTGCGCCTGTTTTGGCCAAAGCGTTCTTGTACCCAAAACAGGGTTATGTTTCTAAAGTACCCTCTACCACACTGCAGCCGGTCATACTACAGGCCTTTTGTCCTCCTCCCTTTCGGGAGAATGACCAGGAAAAGCTTAACTGTGTGTGTCTAGTGCAAGCACTGGATGCATACATCCACAGAGCTGCCCTGTGGAGAAAGACTGACCAGCTCTTTGTCTGCTTTGGTCCTCATAAGCACGGTCTCCCCGCTACCAAGCAGACTCTTAGCAGCTGGATTTTTGATGCTATTCGCATTTCTTATGAGTCCTCTGGTTTGCCCCCACCTAAGGGGACCAAGGCTCACTCTACCTGGAGTATGGCGGCCTCTAAGGCTCTTTATGCAGGTATCCCAATTCAGGACATCTGCAACGCTGCGGCATGGTCCACTCCCTTAACCTTTGTGAGGTATTATGGCTTCGATATTCGAGCCACTCCCAGCTCCTCTATTCTCTTGCCCTAACTGTGCCTTTTCACACAGGGGGCAGGGAAACCTTCAGTATAGGTAGTGGGCATCTCGTTCACAAAGCATTTCGACACAGCTCAAGTTCCTGAAAGGGAACGTCTCAGGTTACGTATGTAACCCAGGTTCCCTGAAGGGAACGAGGTGCTGCGTCTCCGGCCATACTTCTGGTACCCCTGCCTGTGCTCGCTTCATTTCTTTTCGAAGCTACCGGTTTGCTCAGCACATGCGCTTTTAAGCTTTCTGGTCGTGACATCACCCCGTCTGTGACGTATCGCCCCCCTATTGGACTGTTTTCACACGTGATTCAGAGCGTATATAAGCTGGAGGCGTTCCCAAAGCGTTTCAATGCACTGTCTCATTCCCTTCAGGGAATCTGGGTTACATACGTAACCTAAAACGTTTTCTGCTGTTTATGAAAGATTGAAATTCCTTTTCTAAATTATTTCTTTTTTTAAACAAAAGTAGATTGGTGTGTTTGCTTGTTTGGTTTGCTTGTTTGTTTTTAACAGAATGGCTTGCCGTGATGACCAGATGCAGCTTGCCATTCAATAGATGAAATAGCTGGCTAGTGGAGCTATTACAATACTGTATTACTCCATTTGTCTGACAGTTTTAGTTACAACAGTTATTTGAAAAGCCTGCTTTCCGCCATCTTTAGCTCCTTGTCTGAGGTCGAAGAAGTTTTTCTGAGTACTACCCATTTAAAGACAACCTATCTGCCCTCTCACCAGATGTATTTTATATTAAAATGTTTTGATGACAGCAATTGGTTGCCTTGTTTATTTTGCAATATTAAACTTATTCGTAGGGTAAAATTGTGGAACCGCTTGCATTCGTTGGTTGTAGCATCTTCTTCGAAAAATGGTTACTGATGGTTTTATTGTTTTATTGACATCCTTGCGTTATTAACCAATAATCCAATCAAACAACCAACCAACCAACCACCGTAAGAGCTAGGCAAGATACAAAAAACAATCCATTACCTCACTAGCCAGTAGCATAATACCAATATGTAGAGACTTACATTTCCCATAACCCCGTACCTGGGCCGCGCCCCTCACAGGTGGCGGCCATTGTCATTATGGATTGTATAAATACTCACACCTACTCTTTGCGAAGTCTTGTTTATCCCTCGTGAGAACATTTCTGAGCATTTATTCTGTGGATTGGATTATTGTGTATTACCTTGGACTGTTTATCGTTTGTTGGATTCTTTGCTGCCTGCCTTTTGACCCTTCTGCCTGTGTTTGGATTACTCTGTTGTTTGCTGCCTGCCCTGAACCCTTGCCTGGACTTTATTACTCTTTGGATATCCCTTGTGTTCCCGTTTGCTGGTTTTGACCCTTGCCTGTCTGACTACGTTTGTACAATAAAGTGCTGCATATGGATCCCTCTTGTCCTGAGTCTCTGTTACATCGATACAGTCAAAATCAACTCAAAAGACAAACACGAACATGTTCTGTTTCATGAACACTAACCTTGTGCCGCTTCGGAGGGAGCAAATCATATAAATTTAACCTTATTTCAATTAACTATCTTGTTTCGTTCTGTGCTTCACAGTATGTTGTGGTAGGAAATAACTAACGCTAGACATGTAGTTTCAAATTAAAGTCTTTTAAAACAAAGCAAAATATAAGGCAATATAAATTTACAAAAATTAATACGCAATTAATAGCTTATGGCTGTTTAACACTGCAATATTTTCTTTTCAGGTAATGTTGAAAATTGGGTCATTTACATTGGTCATTGACCACAAAAGCCATAATAATGTATACATACATTTGAATGTATTCTATGTCACGCATTCCTCTCCCAAGTAAACAGAAAAAAAACTGATAAATGCAGTCTCTCCATCACTCTTCAGACAAAATGCAACTATAAATGCGCAGTCAACGTGGTAATCAATGCACATTGTGCGTTAACACTTAGAAATGCTGCAAACAGTTGCTGCGGTGATTTGTCTGAAAATACCCAATGGCTTTTAGTTTGGTGTCGTTTCCCTCAATGTCTCATTGTGTGAGACACGCTGACTTTTATTTTGAGGCTGTTTAGTCCGATGGCTGATTGTGTGAGACCATAATCCTGACATTGTTTTTGCCAAGACTTGAAGCTGTTTAGTCTAAGGTGCGATGCAGTTTTACCTGATGTCTTAGTACTGACACAGAGGTTTGAGGATGTCCTAAAATGTACAACATACTAGTGTAACGTCAAGCCAAGCCACGCCTTCATTCATGCTCTCCCTACAACGCCCACGGTAAGATATGCACTTCCTGATAAGTTTAACGGTACTGCTGAACACATCAAGGGATTTATGCGTCAAGTGGATATCTATTTTGCTAACCATGAAGATTCATTCAGAACCGATAACAAGAAATGTATGTTTATACATTTATCTACAATATATCTTTTGTCTCTGTTGAACGGGAGAGCAAGCAAGTGGGCTGCAGCAGTTTGGGACATGAATCCTCAATTACGATCAAACTATGCATACTTTGTTAAACAGCTTTATGAGGTGTTTGAGTATCCTGATAGGGGCAAGGATATCTCAACACAGTTGTTGCAACTTACTCAAGGTAAAAGAACTGCTGCTGATTTTGCAATTACCTTTCGCATCCTTGCTGCACAGAGTGGTTGGAATGAGGCTGCACTTATGGCTATCTTCTGCAAGAGTTTGAACATTAAATTGCAGGCCGAACTAGCATGTACGATGAAAAACTTAAACCTTAATGACTTCATTACGCTGGCTATTCACATTGGTAACCTCTTGCGGAGTACCCCTAAAGCTAAAATCCTGGCACCCAAATTTACTCAAAGTCTTATATAGCCTGTTCAAGAAGTTCCATCAACCAGTACTGAATCTATGCAAATTGGAGTCATTAGACTTTCTGAAGATGAAAGAGTTCGTCGACACCGATTCAGCCTGTGCTTTTACTGCGGTGAGTCAGGCCATCGCAACATAGAATGCCCGCTCAAGTTAAAGAGGACTACCAAACCTACCACCCAGGTGAGTGAAATATCTTCCCCTCTCATAATAAGGTGTTCACTTTCCCTGTAAGGCTCAACATTGAAACCAATGTGTTCGAATTCACAGCATTGATTGACTCTGGGGCTGCTCTGAATCTTATTCATCATGAAACCATCATTAAGCTTAACATACCCATCATTCCATGTATTCCTCCAATCAAGGCCAGTGCAGTGGACAAGTCTACAATTGGTGAAGGCATCACCCATCAAACGGTGCCCCTCCATCTTAACATCGAACTGCTTTACCAAGAAATGATTTCGTTCTATGTAATTAACTCACCCTGTATGTATGAACTGATCCTAGGTTACCCATGGCAAACCCTGCACAATCCCACTCTATCATGGCAGCCTAAAGACATGGTTCCTGGTCCGATTCATGTTTCACTCATTGTTTGAACCATGCATTAACTGTTCCCTGTCTATCTACCAATATAGAAAGTCCAGACATTCAAGTAAAAACCAAGATACCTACCTACTATGCTAGTGTGATGGAGGTCTTCAGCAAGACAAAGGCAGCAATCTTACCACCACACTGACCATGGGACTGTGCCATTGATCTGCTCCCAAACGCCATGCCACCTAAAAGTAAAGTATATCCTTTGTCCCGAAATGAGACACAGGCAATAGAAGAATATATTGAATAAGCCCTTACCTCAGGGTTTATATGTCCATCCACATCCCCAGCAGCCGCAGGTTTCTTTTTTGTAGAAAAAAGGATGGTGGTCTAAGACCATGTATTGATTATAGAGGCCTAAACAATGTAATCACCAAGTTCTGTTACACCTTGCCATTAGTCCCCTCAGCCCTAGAACAATTGCGTGAAGCTAAGATCTATACAAAATTAGATCTCAGAAGTGCATACAATTTAATCCGCATCAAAGAAGGGGATGAGTGGAAAACGGCCTTCCTGACCACTAGGGGGCATTACGAGTATTTAGTTATGCCCTATGGACTTGCTAACTTTTTCGGGACCTGCTGAATCAATATGTGGTAGCATACATCGATGACATTCTGATCTATTCAAAGAATGAGGAGGAGCACATTTCACATGTTAAAACTGTTTTGTCAAGGTTACTAGAGAACAACCTTTTTGGAAGGAAGAGAATGTGAATTTCATGTAAAACAGACAACCTTCTTAGGCTACAACATTAGCCACCAAGGCGTAGAGATGGACGAAAGTAAAGTTAAACCAGTCACTGAATGGCCACAGCCTGAAACAGTTAAAGACCTTCAGTGATTCCTGGGCTTTGCAAACTTTTACAGATGATTTATGAGGAACTATAGTCTCACTGCTGCCCCTCTAACATCATTGCTTAAAGGTAAACCTAAAAAGCTGACCTGGAACCCAGATGCCATCAACGCCTTTCTAAACCTAAAGACAAGCTTCACCACAGCACCCGTACTAAAGCATCCTGACCCCAACCTACCGTTTATCGTCGAAGTTCACGCATCAGATTGTGGAATCGGGGAATGTGGCCATGGGTCCCCAGGTAAATTACACCCTTGTGCCTTTTATTCCAGAAAACTTACCTCAGCAGAAAGGAATTATGAATGGAGACATTGGCTAGAGGGCGCTGTACATCCTTTTGGATTGTTTGCCTGGTTTCTCTGCCTGCCTTTGTGTATGACCATTGCATGTTTGCTGCCTGCCTGACCATTGCCTGTTTACCGCTATTGCCTGTTTGCTGCCTGCCCTGACCATTGCCTGTTTACCGCTATTGCCTGTTTGCTGCCTGCCCTGACCATTGCCTGTTTACCGCTATTGCCTGTTTGCTGCCTGCCCTGACCATTGCCTGTTTGCTGCCTGCCCTGACCATTGCCTGTTTGCTGCCTGCCCTGACCATTGCCTGTTTGCTGCCTGCCCTGACCATTGCCTGTTTGCTGCCTGCCCACCGCTATTGCCTGTTTGCTGCCTGCCCTGACCATTGCCTGTTTACCGCTATTGCCTGTTTGCTGCCTGCCCTGACCTTCGCCTGTTTACTGCTGTGCCTTTGCCTTGTGATTTGGATTTGCTATTAAACCTCACATATGGATTCTACCAATGCTTCAGTGTCGCCATCATTACAATCAGTAAGCAATATCATATCTTGTTGAATAAATTCTCTCATAAATTTTCAACCATTTACTTCTCAAAATAGAAATTTAAACAAAAATTTATTTTTCATGCATTGTTGATATTTCTTCTTGTTAGTTGAAACCTCTAATATTCTACATACTTATATCCAGAGCCTTGCTGTTTTGACAGTGGGCAGGACATTAAGGTATTTTGATGGCTAGTGAATGATCAAACCATACTAGTCCCTCAGGTCGCTTTTATATTGTTGTTGACAATTTTGCTGATAGCCCTAACTTGCTCACCCACTGATTTTTTGTTTAAAACTAGGCTGGAAGTTTATATAATGGTATAATGTGAGGCGAGAGTGAAAAGCAATTTTGGAAATTGGTAGGAACTTGTATGCATTATGTCATTATCTCACACATGGCCCTGGCTCATTAAGTAAACATTTTAAAATACACTTTCACACCCACGCCATTACCATGAGACTGGAGATTAAAGGGGAGAGCTGAAGTTAAAGTAATAAAAACGTCTTTGGTTTAGTTTTTATTGGTTCATTTATCACTGCTTTATTACGAGAAAATAATTGTGCCATCTGCAGTTGTTGCTAATGGCAGTATACACTTGTATTTTCTTTGTTGATCGCAATGATTGAAATTAGGATAAACAACCTTTCTTGTCTTCTAAAATTTTTCCTGCTTGTGTGTATGTATTCGTATGGTATTTGTCTTTCCATACAGGGCACTGGCCACACTCCATCTGTATTGCACATGTATTGTGTGTTACATGTTACAGGCATTTGTTTAAATATGAAAGTGACATGTTTTTGTCAGTTATGATTACCCATAACCGAAATGTGACCTCTGCATTTTCACTCTGAGGAGTGAGCACACACTGCAAGTCATGAACACACACACACCCGGAGCAGTGGGCAGCTTTCACTGCAGTGCCCAGGGAGCAATCAGGGGTTGGATGCCTTGCTTAAGGGCACTTCAGTTGCTACCTGCCGCTGGAATCGAACCAGCAACCTACTGATTACAAGCCTGACTTCTTAACCAGTAGACCACAACTGCCCCCATATATAAACAAGCACTGACTCCTTAACCAGTAGACCACAACAGTAGACCACAACTGCCCCCATATATAAACAAGCACTGTTGGCATAACAGTGCTTGTTGAGCCAAAAAGATCAATAAGTAGGAATAATTTAAAATAAAATAAAATTACATTCCAAAATTAAATCCTTTGAAACTCTTAGCATAATCTAGCATTGACACTGCTTTTTTTCAGAACAGTGAAATATTTTTATATTATTTTATTATATTGAAAAATTATATTTCATGTCTTTTGACATCTGTCTGGAAGACATCTTGGTTTGGATGACAAAATCACCACCTACAACCTAACCTAGCCAAGACTGAACTTCTTGTCTTTTTAGGTCACCCTTCTGCCTTACACAAGCTTCCAAGGTCCAGCTTGGTTCCACAACTCTATCGCCAACAAGGATAGCCAGAAACCTTGGAGTAATCTTTGATGATCAGCACACACAAACAGCACATACATGCAGATTTGTCTTGTTTAACATTAGAAAAATCCGTCCATATCTTACCGAACATGCAACACAGCTCCTTGTCCAGGCCCTTGTCATTTCTAGGCTGGACTACTGCAATACTTTGTTGGCTGGCCTTTCAGCACGGGCACTCGAACCATTACAACTAATCCAGAACGCAGCAGCTCTCCTGATCTTCAAAGAGTCAAAAAGAGCCCATGTCACACCTCTCCTCATTTCCCTTCATTGGCTACCTGTTGCTGCACACAAGTTCAAATCTCTACTCCTTGCTTATAAAACCACTACTGTCTCTGTACCAGCTTACCTTCACAACTCATACACATCTACACTCCTTCCAGATCCCTACGATCAGCAAATGAACATCATCTTGTTATACCCTCCTCTAAGGGTACACAATCACTTACTCGCAGCTGTATATTCACTATCCCTCACAGGTGGAATGTATATAAGTAACAAGTATGCATTTACAAAAAATACCCCTACTAATCTTTTCTCCTCTCTCCCAACTAGTAACCTGGTTTCTCCCAAGTTTTTTCTCCATCTATACATAATTGGAGTTTTGTCGCCCTGTTGGCTGGCTTACTGGAAAACTTCTGAAATTTAACTTAGCTTAGGATTTTGTAAATTGCTTCTAGCAAAATGATATAGCTACAGTCCTCCTTACAATTCTCTTTTATTGTCTTACATTGTGCAAATGTTCAAGTATTTGTGTATATTTTGTGTATGTATGTATTTTGTGGTATTGTTGCAAATCCGTAAGATGTTATTTTACTATGTGCCATCTCCATGTAAGAAGAAACGGCATATCTTGCCTAATATAATACCTACCTACTATGTTAAGTGACTACATGTCGAATAGTCTTAGAAGTACATACTGTATTAGTGGGCAGTTCTGAATACATTACCCTCTCATAGACCACTTAGGGAAGTACGAGCATTGGCACATAATGACAGATTAATTAAGTCACGTTCATTTATTCAAATGGCCCAACTGCGCTTTTATCGGTTCAGTTAACTCTTTATTCATAAACCAACTGCAAACCTAGTATCCTCTTGCACATACTATTTGCAATAATACCATGTATTATACATTACATAATAATATATAGTATAATATATAATATAATAATATATATGGACAGTTGTGGACTACTGGTTAGTGAGTCAGGCTTGTGATCAGTAGGTTGCTGGTTCGATTCCAGAGTTGGCAAGTAACAACTGAAGTGCCCTTGAGCAAGACACCCAACCCCTGATTGCTCCCCGGGTGCTGCAGTGATAGCTGCCCACTGCTCTGTGTGTGTGTGTTCACTCCTCACCAGTGAGGGGTTAAATGCAGAGGTCACATTTCGGGTATGGGTTATCATATCTGACAAAAACATGTCATCTTCATAATATATATATATATATTTTTTTTTTGTTGCGTTTTTTATATATCTCAGTTTTATATGTAAAGCTGCTTTGAAGCAATGTATCATTGTAAAAAGCACTATATATACTTCTACACTATATCAGAGGGAATTGAAGTGTAGTCGTAGTAGTGGTTTACATTTTTTATGTTTTTACCCCCTCCAACCTTATACACTAGCACAGCGATCCTCAATTGGCAGACTTTGGTCCAGATCCAGACCTCAGCTTCGTATCCTATAATGTATTTATCTAGTGCCAATCGCTTTATTGTAACCCCTTCCACTCCACGTGTGCTGCTTTTCTTTCACCAAAGACATGCTAAATAAAGATAATAAATGTGACGAGCTAAAGAGATCACACTAAATTTTAACTTTTGTAGTGCAGAAATAGTTAGCAGACAAATTATCTGAGTGGGCAATTAAGTGGGCAACCCTGAAGCCCCAGAACCTAATATCTCCCGAAATCTGTTTTGACAGACATAGTTGCTTGTTTTAATTTTTTTAGTTTCGATTCTTGAGGAGGTTTATCCCAAAAAAGAGGTGTGGTCCCCCTTCCCCTGTGGAAATAAGCCTGCCACCACAGAAAATATCCTAGAGAAAAAAAAACACTGTTGAAGAAAAAGGTTAGCATTGTGATTGGAACCACTTTTTTATCCACTCATAAATCTTAAATGATTAGACTGTCAGAATGTTTGACAAGTGTGTTCTGACATTCAAACAAATTTAATAATCTATTCTGTGCAAATACAATGCAGATTGAACACTTCAATTAAACATCATAATGTAAAAATTTTTTTAAGATGTAATCATTAGCATTTGCCTTTTTTTGCCTTTACCTTTGTGAAAAAAATTCAGATCTGTTATGTACTTGCTCAGTATATGATGTTTATTTTTAACCGAAAAAGTTACAGACTGCCACTTTAAATACATTTAGAATTTAAAATAGTATATAAACACTGTGAAGTCTGTGCATAAAAATGCATAGTTTTGGCAACAACCTCTCTTCTGTTCACGTCTTTAGTCAGTTGCTGTCATTCTTTCAGCTTTTCCTCCATTCTCTCTGCAAACAGTAGATGAGCATCCTAACAATAAATGTATCTCAATACATATGTACCCATAATCCCTCCGGATTACAGCCCAAGAGCCATTACCACTGGGTTTTTTAGCGCCTTCCTTTTCTTTCCCACGTTGTCTGCCTGCCCTCATCTTATAAACATCTACACTTGGCAATGTCTCCCAATACCTAGTTTTGATACCACTGTATTAGCTGCTTCCTTTGGCTGCCCAAAACAGATTACAGATTAGAGAGAGAAGGCCATTATTATATACACGGAGGAGAAGCTATTTATGATTGGGTAAGTAATCTGTAATCCATGCCTGGGTCTTCTGATTATCTTGTCTGCCTTGCTGTCCTCTGCCGTGCATTATCTTTTATCCACACCTTATTTTTGGTGTAATCGCTTATTTTTAAGATTATTTTTTTAGGATCTTCTGATACCAGAAGATCATCTTTAGCCCTCCATTCTATTGTCCTACTCTGAAACCCCCAGCTACCATGTCCAGATTCTTACAGAGACGTATGTGAATCTGTAACATTTTCTTTAGTTTATCTCATCATAAACCAGTAGACTGGAAAATTAATAAATTCTGGTCTCTTAAATAATATACCTGTAAAACCAGTTATCCATATTGTATATATGCTACGAATAGTTTTTGGCACAATAAGAATGCATGACAAGACAAAGAAAATTAAACAATTACACTTCAAATTCCGCTTGAGTTTTTAGCATCATTGTCAGATATGTTTTAAAATCTACAAACTACACTGCTTTTTCTTCTTATTCTACACAAGTGGTTCTAAATAGTACCAGTAAAAGGGTTCTTCATCTTGTAACAATAGTAGAACCATTTTCTGCATTTGAACTACAAGACATGTTGTAAATACTTTTATTTACTACTTTTTTGTCACAACAAATGTCATACAATATTAAATGTTTATTAAATCATATTGTCACAGGTTAAAATATGCATCAATGTAAATCACATTAATATAAATATAGAAAAAAACATGCAAATATAACATAGCAACTGTTACCCAAAATTACAAAATAATGTTAGATTGATGCAATAAAACTGATGCAATGATGATACAATTTGGCAGACAATCAATGTAAATCAATTTCATTAAATTAAAAATGAAAAATGTCTCTCGGTTATGTATGTAACCTCGGTTCCCTGAAAAGGGAACGAGACACTGCGTCTGGTTTGATGCTATGGGGAACGCCTTCTGTGTGACCGGTGTTTGAATTTCATATATAATCACGCAAATGCAATTGGCCTATGGCAGTGCCTGATGCGCAGGTGTGCTCGCGAGTATATTAGGGCACCTGTAGAGCGTGTCTTCAACTTCTTTGTCTGATGAAGACAGGCACCTGTGAGGTATGGCAACGAGACGCAGTGTCTTATTCCCTTCTGAGGGAACCGAGGTTACATACATAACCGAGAGACATTTCTATTCGAGAGAACTTGACACTGCGTCTGGTTTGACACTATGAAGAATGCAATACCAGAGCCAGTGGTAAATTAGCCACCGCTGCCTGCAGCTACTGGCCTCTAATGGAGCTCTGGGGGAGTGGGGGAGACCTCGTAATGTGAGAACATGCTCTATGGGAGCCTCAGGTGGAGGACCTCCTATAGTGAAGTTACCACTCCAACACTACCCGGAAAACAGCAGTCAGACAGGAGCCAGCTTATTGCTAGCTGCAATTGTTCAACACGCCATTTCCTTTGCCAGCCAGAGGGTGGAAAGGCTGAAGACCCTGTATTGCCCCTCTCCACCACAGAGGGAGGGTGCCACTCTGACAATCCCTAAGAGCCAGACTTACAAAACAGCTGAGCTCAATCTAAACAAACCCCATATAGGTTGCCAAGAACAGCCCCCCAAGGGGGGATCCTACCCAGATCCTAGCATGCTCAGCAACGACTGCATCTGGGAGACTCTAGCCTCAAAGGTGCTCCTCCAGCCAGGAGAGCTTCAAGGCTGCTATTCAAGGGGAGCCATACAAAACCTTCTCCAGCCGAAACCTAAACTCCATATATACAACCATGAGGGCTGAACCATACTGCAGCAAACGCTTCCTCGAGGGTACTAAAAGAAATCAAAGCATGAGCTTCAAGGCTACTATCCAAGGGGAGCCATACAAAGCTGGCTCCAGACACTCAAAACTGCGGCCCAACCAAAACTTAACTCTGAATTTTCAACAAGGAGGGCTAAACCAAACTGACAATAAATGTTTCCTTAAGGGGAGTAAAGTAATCAAAAGCACAATCTTTCCCTGGTCTACATGGATTTGGGACGGCCTGTACTAGAGTAGTCTGAGGTGGGGCTCAAACACCCATCTCTTAATTCTAGTGACGGCATTTAACCAGCTCACGCCACAGACCAGCCATGGGGAGCTCCAACGGGTAGCATCACAGTTCTCATGCAGAGTGAGACTGGGGCTCAACCCAAAGAACCTCCAGCCAAAGGGAGCTTGCCAGTGATGAGCTACAATTTCTCAGCACAGCTACTCTCTAGAGTTCATCCAAGGGCCACCTACCCTGATATCCTTGGGGCAGCCCAAATTTCATTGACTGCACAGGACAGAAAATAGGGAGTGAGATGGGCCTACATCTTCACTCCCGCACAAGCCTCAGCCTGCCTGTCTTTAGCTCTTGCCTCCTCCATTTGGCGTTGCGTTGCTTCTACGCTATGTTCCAAGAAGGAGGTGGGAGCTCAGGCAGTGACGCTCTGCTTCTGGTCCTGCCTACAGCCCATGAGAAAGCTCTAATAGGGAGCATCACAGCTTTCTACCGCCAGCCAAGGGCAGCTCGCCAATGACAAGTTATACCTCCTCAGCACTGCTTTTGAGAGATCTGAGAGAACTGAGAGATCGCTTGCAAGCGGCTCATCAGCGAGAGGCATCCTGCATGCCCGTGGGCATTCTCTCCACATTTGTGTAAATCGTCCGCAAATGCGTTTAGAAATGAGAAAAATACAGCTCCCTCCAAGATCTCTCCACCTCAGCGTGAGATGAAGGAGAAAGGGCAGGCACTTGTCATGCCGGCAACGAGCGATCGCCAGCGTCTTGCATCTGCAAACATGACCTACAACAGCTCCAAATATGTGGGGCAGACAGGCTGGGAAAACTCACCCACAATCTTGCCTCACTGCGAGGCCCATGAGACGAACTATTACAGAGCCTCAGCAACAGCGAGATCAGATCTGCGGGGCCAGACAAGTGCAAAGTTTCAGCAAGAAGCCCTCGCAATGTTTTCCTCGACAGGCACACCTGTTTTTGGCCCCAGCAAACAACACAGTACTCGCGAGAGTCCTCAAGCATCGAAAACTCTGACACGAAGGCATGCGCTTTGTGAAGTTATATGCAGAGTCCATCGCAATTTGACACGAGAACAGACAAACTACTCATGAGAACAAAAAAAGCTGTTGATACTCTACAGGTGACGTAATTTACTTGTGAGCGCACCTGATTGCATTAGGCACTGCCTTGGGCCAATTGCATTTGCGTGATTAGATATAAGATTTATACAAATATATGAACAAAATAAAAATAAAAAAAATTACAGAATGTTGAATAGTCTCCCAGTGCGCGAGCCAAAGGTGACAGTGGCAAGGAAAAACTTGCCAGAGAAATGTTTCAGGTTACTTATGTAACCTTGGTTCCCTGAAGGGAATGAGACGCTGCGTCGAAACGCTATGGGAACGCCTCCAGCTTTTATGCACTCTGAATCACGTGTCAAATCCATCCAATTGGGGGAGATACATCACAAATTGGGTGACATCACCACCAAGAAGCTTAAAAGCATGCGCGCTGTGCAGCTTGGGTTAGATTCAAACATGAATAAACCGAGCGCAGGCAGGTGGTACTGGAAGTATGGCCTAGAGACGCTATAGTTCCCTTTCAGGAACTCGAGCAGTGTCGAAACGCTATGGGAACGAGATGCCAAGTCCGCCATAATTAAGGGAACCCTGCCCTGTGTTGAAATGAGCCTTAAGGCATAAGGACAGAGGAATTAGGGGTGGCTGAACATCCAGGCCATAGAACCTGACAAAGGTCAGGGGAGTGGACCATCCTGCAGCGTCGCAGATGTCCTGAATGGGGACGCCTGCAGAGAAGGCCTTACAGGCTGCCATACCCCGGGTAGAATGGGTTCTGGTCCCCAAAGGTGGGGGAAGTCCAAAAGCCTCATAGGAGATGCGAATGGCATCGACAATCCAGCGACTAAGCGTTTGTTTAGATGCAGGCTTGCCCTTCTTATGGGGGTCAAAACAGACCAACAGTTGGTCCAACCTTCTCCACAGGGCAGCTCTGTGGACATAAGTTAGCAGTGCTCGCACTGGACACAGTTAAGCTTCTCCTGGTCTCTATCCCGGAAAGGAGGAGGACTGAAGGCCTGGAGCACGACTGGTCATAGAGTCGATGAGGGAACTTTGGCAACATAACCCGTTCGCGGGTAGAGAAGTGCTTTGGCCAAACCAGGCACAAAGTCTAAATAAGTAGGGGCCACAGAAAGGGCCTGAAGGTTACCAACTCTCCTCAGAGAGGTGATGGCTAGTAGAAAGGCCAAAATAAACCAAATAAACTTTTTTTTTAAATAAATTATTTGCTGCCAAATAAACTTTCAAGGTGGAGTGAGCCAATCCTTCAGAGAGGCGCGCCTGCAAGAACTCCAGCACTGTACCAACCGGGCAGTTAACTGGGTCAAGCTGGTGGTCTCTGCACCATAAAGTGAAAAGTTTCCACTTTAGGGAATGCAGTTTCCTTGTGGAGGGAACTCTGGATTGTAGAATGGTCTCAACAACCTCAGTTGAGAGACTGGAAGCTATGAGTTGCACCCCTTCAGCGGCCATACCCACAGCTCTGGGCGAGGGTGCACAATGGCGCCCCCTGCCTGAGATAGGAGATCCCCCCTCAAGGAGAGCCATCTAGAAGAGTTACGAGATCTGAGAACCATACTCTGCTCGGCCTGTACGGGGCTACTAAGACCACAGATACCACGTCCTGGCATATTCTTTCCAGAACTCCTGGGAGCAGAGCAATCGGGGGTAGCGTACAGACAAAGCCTCGGCCACATCTGAACTATGGCATCCAGTCCAGGAGGAGCTGGATGAACTAGAGAGAACCAAAGGGGACATTGCGCTGTCTCTTGAGAGGCAAAGAGGTGCACTTGGGCTTGCCCAAAAATCCATCTGCTTTACCACATCGAGGTGAAGTCTCCATTCCCTGGGCCTCGGCCCCTGCCTCGACAGGATGTCTGCTCCCACATTCCATCACCCAGGAATGTAGGCTGCTCTCAGTGAGTGTAGCTTTCCCTGGGACCACACCAAAATCTGGTGCGCGAGCCTGTAAAGGGGGCACGACCGCAGACCTCCTTGGTGGTTGATGTATGCAATTACCGTTGTGTTGTCAGTGCACACCAACACATGGCGGTCTCTCAGGTCTGGAAGAAAATGTTTTAGAGCCCGAAGCACTGCTAGCATTTCCAGGCAGTTGATATGCCAAGTAAGATGACGGCCTTTCCAGAGACCACAGGCTTTCCAGAGACCAAGGCCCCAACCCGGTGAGGGATGCATCTGTCGCTAGCATAAAGCGGTGACTGAGAGCTCCCAACACTGGGCCCTGAGAGAGGAACCATGGTTTTCTCCACATGTATAAGGCACGGTCACACTGTCTCGTGACCTTGATCATGCAGAATGGATTTCCCCTTGGGGAAAAACCCTTGGTCTTGAGCCACCACTGTAGGGGCCTCATGTACATCAGGCCAAAAGGTATCACGTTGGATGCTGCTGCCATAAGGCCTAGCCGTCGTTGAAACTGCTTCACAGTAAGCGACTGGCCTTGTTTGAATCTTGTGACTGCAGCAAGGATCGAATCTACTTGAGCGGGAGACAATTGTGCTCGCATCGTGGTCGAATCCCAAACAACACCAAGATTGGTGGTTCTCTGTAGTGGTGAAAGCACACTCTTCTCTGTGTTCAGTCTGAACCACAGCTCTTTCATATGGGCGAGGACGACATCTCGATGAAACCTCAGTGTGTGCTTCCAAACTCAGGGAAAGGGCGGAGGACCTAACATGTAAGGAATGACTGGCCTGTCTCAATTCCCTTCATCAGGTCCAATTGCAAACCCCATGAATGCATGAATGCAAACCCCATGAACGCTTATGAGGGCTCCCTCCTCAAAGAGAGCCCTCCTGGAGCGAAGCACCCGCATTGGAAGTAACTCACAATGCGGACAATCAGCCCCCTCAAGAGCTGGTCGAGCCTGCTTCGCTCCTAAACAAACAACACATAGAGCGTGTGTATCCCCACCCGCAATAAAGCGCGGGCAGGGAGGAACATACACTCTTAAATGCTCGAATGAGCCCCTTGTCTTTCCCTTCGCCTTTGGCATTCTAACTTAAATGCTTTCCCTATCGCTTAGACAGAAAGACAAACAATGGACAGACAATTGCAACACAGAGCGCTTTGCTGAATGAATAAAGCTAACCCAAGCTGCGGAGC
>JAZGTK010006673.1:0-20471 GCA_036877625.1 Ambastaia sidthimunki | reverse complement strand
TAGTATAGAGTTAAAATTGATGTACTTCATATAGCTCAGATAATTTAGTTTGTGATTAAGTTGATGAGTCATTGTTGAGATCTCTTCTGAGACTCCAAAAGAGATACATATGTGGTTTTTAGAGTTGTTTACTTAGAAGGAAATCTGGCAAACTAAAGCTCGTGGAATTTGCTGATCTCAGGTTATGGAATGTTAAACCAGACAGACTGTTACTCTTCCAAGATTCATTTTGCAAGCTTTGATCCACATGTTTGTGACCTCATTAAAATTCAGCTTCTTAATGAGCTGAACCCAAAAGACCTTCACTGTCAGCAACAGACCAGCACTGTTATATTACTGCAAAATCACTGTATCCCTGACACGCATTTCATACTTTAACTGTAGTGAGGATTGATTGTGCACTACTCAGGTAATGAGACGTCCCCTTCTCAGAGAGAGAGAGAGAGAGAGAGAGAGAGGAAGAGAGAGAGAGAGAGAGAGAGGGGTAATAAGAGAGAGAACTAAACTAACTTCTTTAAATTCAAACTTCTGAATTCAAGTTAGATTGTGTTTAAAGAATAACAAACTCAGCTGTTAAATTAAACACATTCACATGCAATAGTTTCAGTCAATTTAAACAGATAAAGGTTTTGTGTACATGTTATTGCTGCATATCATTCCAAGGTGACACTGAGGAAATTGTTTTTGTGGATCTAGAGGAGAACTGTGATGTGCAAAAGCCACCAGACACATATTCCAATTATCATACATTCAGCCTCTGTTTCATGCTATTGTCACTATATTCAAATGCATTCGCTCAATAGTTTTTCTATTTGAATGATTTGCCATATCCAATCATTTTGTAAGCAGAAAATGTATATCATTTCTTTAATTAATTCTTATAATGTATTTTCTTGCGGTCTATACATTCATTCATCCGATGCAGTTCATGCAGGTTTTAAGTTGAATGCATGTTTTCATTTATTTCTGTGGGAGCTTCTAAATGAAAAAATGTTTTCGTTCATCTAATTGAACATGTTTTTTTTTTTATTTGGAAATTCATTCATTCATGTTTTACAGACATACTGAAATTAAAACACAAGCATTTCATTTTTTAGTGTAGACTTTAAAAAGGACTACATAAAATAAATAATACAGTATTTTCTAATGGTGTTATTAAATGCATTTAATAAATCAGCTGTTGTATTTTATAACTTTTTCACCTTTTTGAGAGATATGTTGGAAGATGTTTAAGTTGAAAAGCGATTTCTCAATCGTTTTCTCATGAGAAATATTTGAGACACAGGAGACTTCAGCAAGACTTTCCATTTGCTCTCCTTTTAATCTCAATACTGAGAAATCGAGATAGTAATGAAATCTCACCTGTGATTTTCTTTCCTATGGGAACAAGTTTTGTATGATGCCAAAAAATAGTTGTTAAGTTTGTCTGTGTCATTGTTTTTATGAAGAATTTTAGCTTCAGCTCACAGGAGAGCAGAAGGTTTCGGCCAAATAACTCTGTTATGTGTGTCCATCCATCCATCAGTTTGTGCCGTGTCTTCAGTCCTGCCAATTATGGGCGTGATTCCAGAATGTGTTGTAGTTCAGTTCTGTAAAGGAGAACAGCTCTCGAACTCATACGGTCTGCTGAGTTTCTGAATGAACACACTGTTCTTCAGCAATTTCTTTTTATTCTGGAGAAAGGTTGGTTGCTCAAAGGTTATTCTTTCAAACCTCAGGAGACTTAATCAGAACATCCAGCTGTCAGACAGTAAAAATGAACAGAGCGAGTAAATAATGAATGTCTTTATGCGTGTGATTAACTTTTCCTTTATTAAAGCATAAAATGTTCATGAATCTGTCATTGAATTGAGCAACTGCATTCACAACCTTCATACTTTATTGTATATATATATTTAATGGATGAACGAAAGTGGGATATACGTATATATACACATATATATACACATTTATATATATACATATGTGTATGTGTATTTATATATGTGTGTGTGTGCGTATATAGCCTGGCACTCAGTTTCATTTTGGCTATTCTTTGGCCTGTTGAATGAATGTTTGCTTTATTAAAGTGAACAATTATATAAGCTTCATGGATCTTATTTAGTGGCGTCTGTGCTGAGAGACTCTCATAATATCCCGGATTCGCTTTCAAACTGAATGAACAATAGACCGTCCACTGTGTTTTCTCCAGACCACTGGCTTCTTTCCTGACCTGCTCTGTTACACATGACCAGAGGTGTGGAGATATCATGAGACGGCTGCAGGGGGACAGCACAACCGCTGGCTCGTGATAACCGAGGGTCACACGCAGCGCTATCTCAAGGCTGGTTAAACCACCTGCTCTAACCAGATAACTATCATCCAGCCGGACCGCATGGAAAGGTCATGGGCCGAGCTGTTTGACGGAGCTTGAGAAGCAATTATGATAACCTTGTGATTGTGGTTATTTATGTGTTTCCTGTGTCAGTCTGGAGAAACGGAGGCACGCGGAGGCGTTTGAAGCCATAAGCAGTGACCCGCGTTACACCCGAGCATGACTACAGGAGAGTCATCCAGATGAGATGTGTGTGATGTTGTGTGTTTGAGACGTGTTTACACATGAAAGAGTCACATGCAGTCATAGCGTGTAAAACCAAACAGAACTGATCAAGACATTTGGGTCAGTGTCGTTCGTTTAAGCAACTTGCACAAAACTTTGATTGTCTTTGATTAATATGAATAATATTGTTTGTTTGTTCATTTACAGACATGACAATTTGATTTATGGCCCACAAAATGTTAACAGTGTCTACAATTTGTAACATTTTAATTGTTTCCTATTTGTTTGGTTGGTTGGATTTATCTGTTTGATTGCTTCTGTGATTGGTTAATTGGTTTGTTTGTTGGTTGGTTGGTTAGTTAGTGAAAGCAAGGCCTAAAAATATAACAGTATATTTGAGAATTTTATATTGATTGTCCTTGCTTGAATAAAATAGCAATAGCAAAGCTGATTATATTACAGATGTTTAACGGTGGATTTGTATGGAGTGCATGTCACTCTGACGTCTTATCAATGGTCTGAGAGTAAGAAACATTCTCTGCTTTACTCTGTTGTTGACATTTTAAGCTTTCAGAGCAGAGTGCCAGCAAGAGGATCTTAGAGTTCCTACCACAGAAATACATCACTGTCTGCACCCCCCCACCAACAATTACTGCAGAACCTTCAGCTGTAGGTCTTCAGAGACACACATCAAAGCCCGCTGAGACAGGAAATTGTTTGCTGGAGATACTGTAGCCTCATGAAAGTTTATCTGTGTAGAGTTCAGCTGAGGTCTGCTCAGCGGTCACCAGTGCTGAGTGTGAATTTATAATGTTACCTGGTCAAAGAAAAGAGTGAGGACAAGAACAGACCTCACTGCCTTAGGATGTTTGTCAGGGTTCAGGCGTTATGGACTGAGGACAATGTCTGCTGTCAACACTTTCTCTCTCTCTCTCTCTCTCTCTCTCTCTCTGTCTCTCTGTCTCTGTCTTGCTTTCTTTAGCCGTTGGCTCTTCGTTCTTTGCAGTCTGTCTAAACAGTCACACACTCAGTGTTTGTGGCTCTAACACTTTAAATGATTAAATCAAATCAACAGCTGGGTCATGGCCTGAGGTATTGCCTTGTCACTTTTACACTTTATGCTTTAATGAGACACTAGGCTTTGCTTTTCTGAGTGGCTTTTGCAGAGGACAGTGAGTTTTACAAACAGTTCCAAACAAGCGATAGTTTTCTGAACAATAAACTCTCACTTCATAACACAAAGACAGGGGCCGCTACAAACTAAGTTGGGAGAATTGGGTAAGCAATGGTTTTAATACCAGTTGAACACTGTCACATTTTTACATCACATTTATTCGTTTAGCAAACGCTTTTATCCAAAGCGACTTACAGATGTAAGAACATTTAACATTTTGCAATATGTTTACAGTAAAGCACAAGAAAGGTCTGTGGAGTATTTTTAAAACAAACTGAGTCATATTATTTGTTTTTCTCTGATCAGTTACATTAATTAAAAACTATTTATACTATGAAAAGAACTCCCAGGCCTTCCAAAGACCTGATTTTAAATGCCATGTGACTGATCACTCTGGAGTCACAGGAAATGATGTCATGACGTCCTGGCACACTGATTGGCTGATGACACTATAAGAACCTTTGTTAGCAACACACCTGTGACGTCTGAGGCTGCAGGCTGGCAAATTAATTTCATTTACTGCTTAATATGTTCACAACAGAGGAGCTGAAAGATTGAATGCAACTTTTCAAAAAGAAGGTTAGTTCTTTTATAAAACTGGTCTAATGGTAAACATACTTTTATTTTAGTGTTGTGTTTATACTTTGAATCAGTATATATATTATATATTTTTAATGTTGTTATTTCTTACATTGTTAACATTTATATTTTATAATAAAATGCCTTATAAAGTACATTTTAAAACACATTTCTGGTTGTTTTTACAAACTGAGGGTCAGACTGTTTTCTGTGGTGTTCGACAGCCTGCGTTGTATTGAACCTATGATATTCCTTTAAGAATTGAGCTTTATAAATGGACTCGGTACTTGTATAGTGTTTACTCAGTACAATCTCAGCCCACGTGCAGACAGCAGATGTCAGTCAGAGATGTTCTGTCTCTGCATAATAACACGGTTGAAGTGGACGTGTTTCTGCGTGAGTGGTTATAAATGCTGCTTTACGTTATTGTGCTCTGGTTGAGATAAAGGTTAAGCACGAATTTCAATGCACAGAATTCTGGGTAATTACCAGACATGTTTTTATTTAAGGTCACAGCATTAGTGTTTTTTCTTCTTTGCAAGTGTCTCATATATTAGTGACGTTACAGGTGCTGCTGTCACGTGACAGGTGACTGTATTCATGATATAGTCTCTCATTTCACCCAGCTCACATTTTTAGGTTGTAAGAACGTTCTCGTAACATTTCCTTTAACTACCAAAAATGTTATTTTGAGAACGTTCAATACACTTTTTGTTACACTTTAGTTTTTTAGACATTGTGTGAACATTATTGTTCTAAGAAGTTATTCAAACATCCTTTTAATTCTGTAACGTTTTGAAAACGTTCCACTAACAACTTATGTACAGAGTGACGTTTTTATTACAGAATAAGATTCTATATATGTATATATAGAATAATGTTTTTCATATAACGTTAAAAAACATTCTACTAACACTACTGCAAGAACTCCAAGTTTTTGGCTAATTTCGAGAGAAAATTTAAGAGAACATTAGTATTCAGAGAATGTTCCTGTGAGCTGGGTTTTGCTTTATTTAAACTACGTATAAGGGCTTTTAGAGGCAGAGTCATAATAGTCATGACGTATTTATCTATTCTAAAGCTGTTTCAGTATGAATGTAGAAAATTGAAAAACAAGCTTATAATTTAATCACACAGCTGCTACATTAAATTCACAAGCCTGATACATTAAGATGGCAAATCCACTCCAGGGCTTCAGGGCAGAGCTTCTCCTGTCTCCCACACTCTGCTCAGTAAACACAGTATTTCATGTATTTCATTGAACGTGTTCATTTAGGGAGAGTCTCCTGAGACGAAAGCAAACGGTTGTAAACAAACAACGGTGACACGTCAACACAAACGAAACTCTTCTCACCGCGTATCACAGCTAATTAAACACAAGTGCTGCGTGCATCGAGATTTTGTTGATCTGCAGTTTAGAATCATTACTGGATGCGAGACGCTTCAGTTTTTAATGTCTCTGCGGAGCTCTTCAGAGAAATTGAGTTCATACACATCTAATACAAATTGTTAAATCACTGTTATTATTAAAGCTGCAATGCGTAACTTTTGCCTCTTTACCGCCACCTCTGTTTGAAACATAAAATTGCAGGTTACTTTACCTACTTTTGATTATGCATGTTAAAGCCAAACTGATATTTCGCTGTAAATTGGACCCAAAAGTTCAGTTTGTAAATCATCATTATAAACTTACTGATGTGAATCAGTAAAATAAGGAGATTGTGTTGAACACTGATCTGTCATGTACTTAATATGTGCCTTTGGGTGCAGAAGAAAACACTAGGTTCAGTCTGACTCTGTTCATAAACGTGACGTCAACTCTCTCCCTCAAAACTCACAAGTGAATTTGATTATAATTGACTCACTGCAGGGGGTGTTGAATTAAAATTTAACTTAGATGAGGAAAGTACTGAATTAAGATTAAAAATCATCACCGGCATCACTGATAGATGTAAAATTAACATCTTTCTTTTGTTTTGTTTATACACATTTTAAAATGACTCAAGATTCACCCAAAGTGCTGTACAATACACATAGTATACACAGTATGTAGTATGCAGACATAGTGTACATAGTATGTAGTATGCAGACATAGTGTACATAGTATGTAGTATGCAGACATAGTGTACATAGTATGTAGTATGCAGACATAGTGTACATAGTATGTAGCATGCAGACATAGTGCACATAGTATAGTATACAGGACAAAACTCCATGACTTTTACCTGCTTTCTGGTTTCATAGGAAAAACAAGGCTTGTATTTATATTCAAACAGAGGTTTGTTTTGTCAGTGTTCAGATATTTGTGAGTATTTCACAGATATTTATATGCTAGTTGAGGTGATTCACAAAGACGAGTTGTGTTTTTTGTAAATAATGATCTAAATAATGGTTTCTTCCTGGAATCTGTGGTCACTAAGAACTTTATAACAGCAGATGAATCTGAACAAACTGAGTGCGAGTAAATAATCACAGTTTTTGTGTGACTGCTGCTTTAGGATTGTGTATTTTTAAGTGTGAACTACTTGTGTAAAATATCTTGCATTACATTATTTTGTGTTTTCTCCACTTATTTCATTTTATCATATTTTACAGTGTGTAAAACAATTTTTTTTTATATTTAAGATCTGGACAGCAGCCTTGAAGACTATCTGTGTAGACACTCAACACTGCATTCATTTAATTGCTTTAGAAAACAAAATATAAAAGCAAGTAGTATCAGAAAAGAATGAGGCTGTAGAGCTTTTCTCAGAACTTATTTAGGCATTTTTTAATCAACTGGTCATTTTTAGTAGATCTAGTCCAAATACTTTTTTATTGTTATTTTTTGTTTTATTTTTTGATTCCAGTGCAATTGAAATGCCTTTGAGCAAGACACCCAACCCCAGAGGTCACATTTCAGGTGTGGGTTAACATGTCACTTTCTTGTGAAACATTTGGCTTGGACAGTGTGCATCTGTTATCTGTCTCACAGTAAATAACACAAGTCTGATGTTTTTGTGTAATGTAATGAGATTCAGACCTTTTTCTCGTTTTATTGGAACTATAAAACTGGTATCCAGGCATTTGCTGAGGTGCCTTATTCCAGATTGAATTTTTAGCCCTGAATGTTAAGCAGTTTTCTCCTGAGCTTGTGTCTTCAGTAGCAGAGTAATCTCCCGGCAACAACCAGAGACATTTACAGCTCTGTGTCGTATCATAAATTATCCTGCTGCCCTGCCACAAAATGAGGCCACGCCACCAATTCCAGATTCATAGAGAGTATAAATCTAATCTAAATATTTAAATTTAAATAAATGAAAAGATAGAAACCGTTTTACACTGCAGGATTGTGTTGAACAGCGTCCAGAGTCTCGGGGGGGAAAGCTGTACACTTTACTCCTCAATATTTTATTGACCCCTTAAAATCTCTAAACCTAATTTACAGAAATAGATGCAGGAATGAAGTACTGGACTGATAGACGTGGTTAATGAAGAGCCCTCCAGACTTGAGACTGCAGAACTTACATGAAATGAATCTGAGTGGATGAGATGAGCAGATGTAACCAGGACTGACAGCTCAGAGGAGGAACGCCGGACGGCTGAGGTTGAGCTAAACTCTCTTTCAGAATCGTAATATTCTGTGTGCACAAGGGCTTCCCAATTAACAGTCAGACACTATCAGAAATAGTGTCCACTATTTAGGACTCGGTTTACTAACAAACACATTTTTTCATAAATTAAAACCACAGAGAAAATGTGTGATTTGCTTTGAAACTTTATTTACACTGAGTAAAATACAGCAGAGCAAAATACTGAAATTAAATATCAGAGACGTTTATATGTGAGAGAAACACAAGGACAGTTTGTTTGTCGTGGGAATGTGGACATGATAAAGACAATGTAAAGACCGTGATGTGTTTTGAGAGCCCTCAGCATCAAATATATCAGCTGATGGTCAGACGCAGTAAACACACATCTGCCACTCAACTGTACAATGTGTCCAGGGACAGAGAACCGCTTCCACACATTTCATCTTCTGTCTTTGTTGCTTCAAGGTCCACAAAGTCTCTATTTTGCTGTACTTTAGTCCAGCAGGGAAAATGGATTTGCTTTCAATATGTGAGTTATTGTCAAGTTTTCAATTTCCTCTTTCAGTGCTGGAAAAAAACCTTGTGTGCATAAATGAAAACACTGTTCTGAGCTGGTCTGAGGCAGGAACGAATTCTGCCTTTTATGTTACTGAATTATAACCACCAGTTAAACGTTTGAACACATAGTAATATGGTCATCAAAAAACATCATAGTAGCATAACAGGAACAATTCAATAAGTGTTTTTGTAAAAAAAATAATCATTTGTGGACACAATTTAAATGTCTACTAAACCTGTTTCTACACCAAAGTGTTTTTGATCGCAGATAAAAACATATTTAGTCACGTGTGTCCAAACCTTTGACTAGTACTGTATTTGCATTATACGGATTCCACGTGCTATAAAACTAATGTGAAGTCCGATATCCTGTATGCGAATCAATGTCGCAAGAGGTAAATGAAAATGCATTCAGATTCGTGTTCTGAATCCAGCTGGTTTTTCCCTGTCGGAAAGTGTCACATTCCAATCTCCATTTGCACCACGGCCACTCCGGGTGGTGCCTCCGCCACCTTCTTGCCCCTGTGCATCAGCTTGGCCAGGTTCCGAATGGATGGAGTGGCCCTGAATAGCAGTTTCTTGAGGCCGGTCCGGTACTCCTGTCGGATCAGGCAGTACAGCACCGGGTTCAGGCAGCTGTTCGTGTGCGCCAGGCACACGGTGATGGGGAACGCGTATGCCTGCGCGTTATAGAATGCGTTACTGAAGGGTACCAGATCGAATTTAATGAGAACTCCCCAAAGGGTCAGCGCCTGGTTGGGCAGCCAACACAGAAAGAACGACAGAACCACAATGGTGACGGATTTGGTGACTTTGGAGCGGCGCTTGTGGCGGCCCCTCTCGCTGTCCGAACCTGGAATGCCGCTGACGCGCCGCCGCAGCACGAAACGCAGCAAGAGGAGGTAACAAACGCAGATGATAACCAGAGGAATAACGAAGCCCAAAAGGACCTTCTGGGTCTGATAAAGACCCAACAGCAGCTGTGGGTCCCAGCTACCAGAGTCCGGAAAGCGCACCAGGCACAGCTCGTCGTCTGATATTTGCGCCGTGGTGGAGTAGACCGCATGAGGGATGGTGGCCACCACGGACACGACCCAGATGCCCAAACTGGCCCATTTCACCTCCGCCGAAGCCGTCTTGGGACTTTGTATCCTTAGGGAAGAGGACAGGGAACAGTAGCGCGCCACGCTCATGGCTGTCAGGAAGAAAACACTTGCGTACATGTTCATGGTGGTCACCGAGCTTATGATCTTGCACATCACCTTTCCAAAAGGCCATCGGAAGTCCAAAGCTGTATCCACGGCCCAGAAAGGCAGAGTCAGGACGAACTGCAGGTCGGTGACGGCCAGGCTCATGACAAAACAGTTGATGGAGGACTGCTTGAGTCTGTGGCGCGACTGGAGCAAGTAAAGCGCCAAAAGGTTCCCGACGAGTCCCAGCGCGCACACGATCAGGTAGACGAGCGCGATCACGACGCGCAGCGCCATGCTCGAACTGTCGCCGTACAGCTCCGGCGCGGACTCTTTGGAGAGAAGCTGCAGCCAGCAGCGGAGGGAGAGATTGTGGAGAGCTCCCGCGGTCCGGTTGGACAGGACATAACCTTCATCCAGAGCTGGTCCGCACGCCGCCAAACCCGATACCACCGAGCTGCTGTTTCCCTGCATGGCACAGCGTTACGCACCCATACACACGACGCAGATGTGAGATTTACCAGTGCTGCTTTCTGTAAGATGCCGTGTACAACATAAATGTTCTTTATGTTTAATGTTTATCCCTCAAACCCGCGATCTGCGCGTAAACTTTCCACCCAACAAGACAAGATCGTTCGCGTAAATCTGCGTAAATCTGTCGCCGGACGCTCCACTCGACTTTCACTCTCTGCGTTTGAATGAGCCAGTGAAGCAGATATGGAGCTTATATAGGGGGTCTGTGGCTGCTGTCACATGGGGTCGTTGTCACAAGCTCCATATTTCAGGAATTGTAATACTTTAAAAGTCAAATGGCACAGATGCGTGTTTTCTGTATTAGTGGTTTTATACCCTGGTTTCACCTTTTGCAAAAATGTCTTAGAAGGTTTAAAATAAGTAAATAATTTGAAACGAGTCAACACAAGGATGTGGGTATTTTTAATGCCAGGTCAGGGGAAGAATTTCACGTGTTTAATGTTGCAGTTTTATACTAATTTGGCTAAATCTAATGAAATGTCAAGCAATATTTTAGCCAAAATAAAAACTAAACATTGTGATTCAGTGAGTGAAGACAGACACCGTGAGCTATTTATGATGGAAGGAAAGTAACTGGACCACATTTCAATAAATGATTTACATTTCTTAGGATTTTTTATTCTTAGAAAGACTTACTCCAGGAGGAATTCATTTGTCCTCAATAATAGTTTGTCCTAAAATCATCTGTTTAAATAATGCGTGTATGTTTCTTTAACATTTACAGCTCAAATATCATCCGGTGAATTTTGCTTTGCTTAAAGGTCAGTAATTTTAGAGAGACAGCAATAGCAACCTAACTTAAAAGAATAAGATCCCGCCCTTTATTCAGAGTGATCTACAAAGCCACGCCTCCCCCAATAGTGCACTGAGGTATGCAAATACTTAGTTTGACAGGCAAGTTGGACATCCAATCATTGCATCTGATATTTAGATCATTTTATTTAGTGATTTCAATCAGGACAGGAAAAGACTTTAAAACAGCATAACAAAAATGTTTCTGGGAAAAAATTTCCTACCTTGACTTATTCAACCTTTTAAAAACGTTCCACTAACAACTTAAGAATATTGTTCTTGATATGATATATGGTGCTTAAAATGTTCTACTGAATGTTTGTTGCTGAGAAAACTTTTAGAAAATGTTAGCCAATGTTCTGAGAACGTTCCCTACTAGTTGAGCATAGACTTCCTTATGAAGTTATGAGAACAGAAATGTATCTTTCTGGTCTCCTGAATTTACATGTAGACTTCCTTGAATTAAACATGAACAGAAATGCATATGCATGCATGAGATAAACTATCACAGCTCAGAGGCAACGCGGTCCCGTTGAGTTAGAACATCTTCAACATTAACATTTCAAACTGAGATTCTCAGACTTCATCTTCTTATTGATATGCAGAGAGAGCACAGAGTTATAGAGAGAAAAACAGAAGGAATAACAGCCGTAAGATCAGAAAGAAAGAGCAGTCAGTTAGTCTTCGTGCACAGTTCATATACTGTCTGTCTAGTGCATGTCTTTATCTTCAGCCCTGTTCTTTGAGAAAACACGACTGTGATTGAGAACAGACTGTTGTGCTCTGAGGTCCGTGCATGGAGACACTGATCACAGTAGAGGTTGAGGGTCGATCTTCTTATCTTCATCACGACTGATGTGATAATTGAGTTCGTTTCAGGAGAATTGCATTTAACTTACAGGCTCTGATACGTTCAGTGAGTGAGAAACTTCTTCAGGGAATTTATTTCAGATAAACGTTGACATGCACAGAACGTGAGCTGCAATTGAAAATTTGATCATAATTAGGAATCAACCCTAAAGAAAGATCCTGCAGAAATCGTTTTTATACGGGATTAAATTATTGTATTTGATTCTTATGGGCTGTTCACAACTGAACTTCTAACTCAAAGATAATTTTTTAAGTAAATGATTGACTAAATAAAATTTGTGCTGAATTTTGATGCCCTGCATTTAGGGCTACAGATCCCTGAGGCCACTTTAAGTAACATTTGTGAAGATTTGTTTTCACTCATATGTTATTTTTGCATAACAATGTTGGAATGTAAGAAAAGTCCTCTTTGTTTCATCTAGAATATTTTATGATGTACATTAAAATGCTATTAAAAATGCTATAACTGTGATTCAGTCTTTATTAATTTTTAATTAATATTTTTAAATTTGAATACCAGTATATTTATGTTTCTTCTTGATTTTAGAATACTAACAAAAGACATTTTTACTGTAAAAAAAAGTCATGTACAAATTATTTTGGTATTATTTTTAAGTATATTAAGGCAGATTATATTAAGTCTCAGTTAGACACTGTGCTGGTTCTTTGTGTCTAATTTGTCTTGAACAAATCAGATTTGCATCTTTAAACAGATTTTTTATTTGATGGTAATCTTTGTGTTGTGATGAACTACACGTCTCAGAATCTCATTGTAAGAGCTTGAATGTGGCTGGTCTGAGATATCAGCACTTTAGAGTCATGTTTGAGAACGTCTTGAGCTACTGAACATTATAATTGTGATTTTAACAATAGTTAACCAAATGTTTTTCAGACATCAAAACCATTTTCCTCTCCATGACTGTGAAAACGAAAGTTTCAGACATTAGATTCAGACAAACGCTTATTTATTTACAGCTGAACACAATTCAAGCATGTTTTTTATACACAAGACAAAATAAATACATTAAACTGAAGTCTTTCCACATGCATGTTAAAGCTTAAAAATATACCTTTTCTTACACCTGGAAACTAAATTCATTCAACATTTTCAACCGTTTTCCTAAATTTGATTCCCAGTAATAATGGACAGACACGTTCACATTTCTGCAGTCTGGCAGACACAAAGCTGCTTTTTCTAGCTGCTGTGCATTCAGGATGTATATTTGATCAGTATGTGTGTTTCCTGGAACTCAAACCCATGACCTCTGCATTGCTAACACGAGGCTGAGCTACAGGACACACTGTAGCCTGAGCGGTAGTTTAATGCTTCAGTTATGTTGTTTGAAAAGCAAACCTCCTCAAGTGAAAACATCTTGAACAATCAATGTTAATCAAAATCTTTGAAAAGGCTTGAGAAATGATGGAAAAAGAAACGATTCCTTCTTGGAAACAGCCTTGGAAACGGTTCCTTCTGTCCAAGGCTGTACTGTATTTTTTGTAGCTGCGTTGCATTTTGATGCACAAGGACTGACCTCGTGAGCTGACACAAACAGCGCTTATTGTTATTCCTGGTCCTCCTTTACTTCTAAAGCGCCCTGACAACAGACATCAGTCACGCAGTCGGTTTCTGCACCTGAAACCTTCTCGCAGGTTAAAGCAAAAGGCGACTGTGCTTTTTAACAGACGGACACCAGCGTCTGTCCCTCGCCACCTGATGCTCCATCAGTTTCACCATCTCCGGATCTGCAAAGCTCCACGGAGCTAATTACACACATTTCCTGTTGTCAGGTAACAGCTGCTGGTTCACAGAAGTGGGCTGCGGATCAAGAAAGAGCAAATACAAAAAAATCCAGGGTGCATGCCTGCATATACAAACGACAGCATTTTCTCTTATTATGCAACAGTTTTAGAGCCTGCAGCCGCTTGTTGTACATTTAATTAAATGGATAATCCCACAACTGTAGCAGTAAAAACAAAGAATGATGTTTAGAATTCATGAGCCAGGCTTGTAAGTCTGAGCGCTCCAGAGGCTTCTGTGCACGAGGGGAATGAGTTAGCAAGCTAACAGTCTTTAACCAGTCCAACACAAACACCTGGATAAAGATTTGAGAGCTGTCCAGAGAGCTGACATTGCTCTGACTGGCTAAGAGATTGTCTTTGTTGACATTGAGAATTGATTATTGGGTTTTATGTTATTGGACGCCAGCACAAGCGCAGGAGTTGAGAGTCAGTGGTCAGAACTGTGTACGGCCGTGAGCTGTAGCTTGATTCTGCACAAATGAGATGCGTTGTGTGGGCATCAGTTTCAGTTTATCAAGCGGCGGAAGAAAAATGATCTTGGCACACTGACACTCGCATTGCTTGGAAGGGACATTTGCTCTTGTGTTTTTATTGGGACTTGTGGTGTTAGGCCAGATCCAAATGTTTAATATGTCCCCTACAGCAAAGCTTAAAACACGGGCCAGAATTTGAGTTTTGACGCAACCTTGTGCAAGTGTTCGATTTCTAATCTTAGCCTTACAAGACACACCCACAGACCGCCCACAATTTGTTTACTGCACCCAAAACTCATTAGCAGTTTCTCTGAAGTGACAAACTCTAATCTAACTGGCTGGCAACTTCCATTAGTAAAGACATTTAGTAGCAGAAACAATGTCAGGACTGTATATTCCACTTTGCTTTCTGAGTTTGTCATATAAACAGAATTTATAAACATAAAAAATTCAGATCATAGAGTTTGTGCAGTTTCTGTTTTTTGATCTTTGTTCTACAACCGTTCACAGATACAACAACACCACAGTATTAAAACAAGCTGTGATTGGTCTCTTAACATGTCAGTCAGACTGTTCAGAATAAGCTACAGCGAGGACCAGACTAATGTTTGCCCATCAGTGACATCACTTCCTGTCTTTTTCAGGGTGCGATATCCAGCTCAGTGTAGAAGTGTGACCAGTGATGGGGTCGCCATGGTGATGCTCAGGGTCTCCATAGCTGTGGTTGTGCAGCAAGGGCTCCATGTCTGCATACTCGGGTCTGAATGGAAACTTAGTGTGCGAGGGAGACAATGCGACAACATCCCCGGCCTGCATGCTGTGGACCTCCATCACAGAGCGCAGCGATCTGGACTGAACTGCAGGGGAGAGTATGAAACAGGCCTTGTAATCAGTCACTCTTAGTCTGGACATTGTGACTGTTATATATTCAGTGTTGAGTTTTTAGGCTGTAGGTGAATTTAGATTCAGTTGAGAAAATCAATGCCACCAACAAATGCTTTCATTTGTATGTACATAGAATTAAACGCTTACCTACAAACAGCTTTAATGCATGAATATAATACACACAATCTTTATGAGAAAATCTATATGTCCCATCACCAGGGTTTGGATGTACTGTGGTGTTAAAAATGAAAATAAATGGCCTCTGGGCTATATGGTTATTTTAAGTTTAAACAAACTATTGACATTGATTTTTAGCTTCTTTAATGGGTTTCTAAGTTATTAGTAGCACCAGAACAAGCACTCTTAAAAACAAAGGTTCCATGAAGGTTCATTGTCAGGCTGTAAGGTTCCATAAAAAACCTTAACATCCATTAACATCCATAAAACCTTTCTGCTGCTTACAAGTTTCTTTGTTGAAAAAGGTTCTATAGAGTAATGAAAGGTAAGGAAGAAATGGTCTGAACGGAACCTTTAACATCAGTAGAACCTTCAGACAAAGGTTCTTTAGACTCTAGAAGAAATATATTTTTTAAGAACATTTAACTAAAAGGCACTTTGGGGAACCAAAAATGGTTCTTGTGTAGCATCACTGCTAAGAACCCTTTATAGTACCTTTACTTTCTGAGTGTAGATGTTTTCTTATACATCTGTATTATCATTTTTCAGTTTGTAAACATTTTTATATCTACTTAAAATCTATGAACAGAATGCTGTTGTACTCTGAAATGTAATCGACATCATCCACGGATAATGAGTTTTAGAAACGGCTTTAACGTTAGCAAACAATGAAATGAACAGTGTCAGAGATTAAAGCAGGTAGACGGACAGAATGAAAAGTTGTGAGTGTTTGTGAAGAGCGTTCGGTGTGTGACCATGTTACTTCCTCACTGATGATGTTGCTCTAAACAGTCTGAGGACGCTCAGTGTGTCAGAAATCTGTTTACATCAATGACACAGTCTCCTATATTTACACTGAAAGCAAAATGTAAAGCAGGTCATGTCTGGACAGACCGCAGTCAGTCTCAGTGCGTTTGCGTCTGCTTGAAAACGTCTGATAAAATACAGCAATTTTTATGCTGTGGAGCATCTCAGGGCAGTGAAAACGGGTCAGACCTGTTCAGGTAATTGGGGCAATTGTAGGTAATTATTTTAGGTTGTATGAATGTTTCCCTAACATTTCCACTTGGTAATAAAATGTAAAAAATGTTTTGAAATTTCTAGGAGCATTCAAAACGATTTTAGATGATATATTAACGTTACTGTCTGGTTATAAAAACATGAAACATTCAAACTTTAATGTTTTTTAAACATTTTAAAACACTCCACTTAAGGAAAACATTTTTATATGCATAGATAACATTATAAACGTTCTACTAACATTACTGCAAGAATGTTTTTAATAACATAAAGACAAGTTTAAGAAAACATTAGCCTGGTCATGTTCTAAGACCGTTCCTTGTTAGCTGGGTTACTAACCTTAATATAATATCTAAAAATGTGAATGTTTTGAATGTTCCTAAAACTAAAAAATGACATTTTTAATGTTTTGTCACTTAAAGGAAACATTAGGGAAACGGTTTTAGAACCTAAAATTGTTAATTTGGACATTGAAATAAATGCACACAACTTACAGAAACATGCATTACAAAAGTCAGAAGCTGATTCTAAGAGTTCAGTGGGATGGTGTGATTTGTTCTCTAACCTTTGGCAGTGCTGAAGTCCCCGGGGCCCGTCGCTCTCCTGTGGGGGCCCGGATGAAGGTTTGGCATCAGAATAAGACAGAAAGACAGAACCAGCACCTGAGAACAGAAGCGGCAGTAGATGAAGTAGATAAACAGTTTTCTGAATGTGGGTCAGCTTATGACCTACATCCTTTAAATGTGTTTACTTCAGTCAACACCATCATTAGCACCCTCAACCCTCTCTCTCACTTTCCCACAATAAAAATTAACTTACACAAAAGATAAATGGACACATTGAATCATGAATCAGCCTGTTTTCATATGATATCATCAATATTATAACAACCTTTCATAAATAATGATATTCATCAACATTGTTACAATTATTTGCAATTTACAATAATGTGACTTATTTGAAACATATTTTGGTGACGTCCAGGCCAAGTAACCCATGCTCAGAGTTTGTTCTCAACAGTTAACCCATCCAGTGAGTTTAACTGTAGTTAACCCATCCAGTGAGTTTAACTGTAGTTAACCCATTCAGACAACTGTCCCAAGTTAAATAGATGCTATAAAAATGTATTCCAGTCCTTTACATTAGCCTGTGATATTGCAACATTCTTTCATAGATACATACAATAAATAAGCATTATTTTTTATTAGTATCATTTAGAATAATATAAATAATATAAATAATATTCTCCTTCCCTCACTGCTTTTATTTTGAAACACATTTTAAGAGAAACAGATGTTATAAATCACAAATCAAAAGTTTTTCTCAGTCTGTCCTTTACACTAGTCAGCAATGTCATACATTATCCTCACTGTTCACTCTGTCTATCTTGAAGGCATCTGTGTTCATTTTAATTCAAAGACTCACACAGTGTCTCCCAAGTTACTTTCTAAATTATTCATTCAGCTGCTCGAGGGAGAGCCGTTGCTGGATTTATTAATAAACGGGATGTAATTGTGTCGGCCGGCGTGTCTCAACCGCGCATGAACGCCGGCAGGCACAAAATGTTCTGCTCAGCACACGACCAATCACTAAATAAAACCACAAAACATTGTCTGATTATTATCTCTTAGTTCTGTTGTTTAACAATCTCCGGACTGAAACAAGAAGCACTCAGTGGCTTTACATTGTGTTTCACAGTATTAACTAGTATTAACTCAAAAACCAATTACACGCAAAAACAATTGTTGAAATAAAGGCTTGGTTTGGCAGACAGGACTCACCCAGCTGGCAATTGTAGAGATTTTAAAGAGATCTTTCATTGTTATTTTACTTTAGGGATGATATTTTGATGGTATGATTTGTATTTTTTCATATTGTAGATAAAAGTATGGATGATAAGTGTATGATGTAATCAGAAGTAATGATTCAAAAACCATGCTGATGACATCACTGAAACATCTCTTTGCCCTGGTCAATGTGTCACTAATAATAACATTTATGACATTTTTGTACATGTGCCTCTTCTGTAGCTGTTCCAACCGCCGTCTTTGAACCTTTTCTTTGATTTCAGACTCATTCACAGCACTGGTCTCTCTCTCTCTCTCTCTCTCTCTCTCTCTCTCAGTTTAAAGCTCTTTGTGGTCTTACCAGGATGCAGGTTCCAGTTTGAGCAGATTTACTGGAGTTCATCAGTAAAGCCTGCAGTCGACGTAACTGTTCCATCAGAGACCTAAAACACACAGAGAGAGAGAGAGAGGAAATATGTGATATATTTAGCATTTTACTAACGTTACGGCATGAATGTTTTTTGATAACTTTTAAAGAACTTTAAGAGAACTTTTAGAGCATGTTAGCCAACGTTCTGAGAGCATTTCCTGATAGCTCGACAGAGAGTAATTTTAATTTTACCAACCCTCCAATTTAAATGTATTGGCTGATGTCACAGTACATTTCAGAGGTTGTAGAATAATTAATGAAAGACAGATAAAGGACTCGTTATATAAAATGATCTCATAAAACAGAATGATTACCAGAAGGGTGGGGTTTATAGTGCAGTTAAACAGCTAGTTTACACTATGTGATTAACCCACATTTGTATAGCTCAGAGCAGAGTGGATCTGATAAAATTGTACAGGACAGGAGACGTACATGTTGGTCTTTTCCAGCTGTAGGACTTTTCTCTGTAGTTCCAGATTCTGTGTGCTGCACGTAGCCATCCTACATAAGATAATATTGACAGAATATTATACACACACACACACAAAATTGAAAAKAAATTAAACTAGGTTATATTCTAGCATATTCAATGTAGTCACCCTTTTCCTAGAATTTACAAAAATGTTTTCTTGACGTTTTATTACCCAGTTTTATGAGTAATTATCTTGCGAAACTTTTTAAAAAGTTTTGAAGGAGTTCCCCTCTATACTACGCCCTTATTGGCTGCTTGTTCTTCATTATTTGGTCCAAGTATATACAGTGTGTGTGTGTGTGTGTGTATATATATATATATGCAATACATTTCAGGGGAATGCTAGGTTCTTATATATACTGATTATATATGATATATATGTATATATGATATACTGATATATATGTACAGAAACTCTTCAGGTCAATAAAAGCCTCTGTTGGCCTTTACTTTGTATTGGTCTTCACACTGGTGTGTCCCTGCTGATGTCTGTTAGCGTCACACTAGATTTTGAGTCCATGTGACAGACTACAGCTGTGTGAACACACTACCTCAAAATGACTGTGCCACTTTCCCTGACTGCATGATGAATGTGCTTCTCGCTGTGAAATGAGTTTGTCCTTTGGACAGATAAACCCAGCGGTTTCCTCCCTAAAGGGCAATTTCATGCCTGAATGTTGTGTGTTAGTGTGTTCTAAATAATTTCTCCCCGAAGACATTTTCGTTTGATCACAAGTTAAGATAAATCCAAGCCTGGAGTTTTAATGACTTTCCACCTCAATTTCAACTTCTTCAAGTTTGCTAATAACAACTTTTGCTTTGATGTTGCATTCAGTCAGACTTTAGCTCTGTTTATTTGGACCAGGACATCTGAGGTATCTGACGTAAATGCATTTATTGTAAGTCGAGTTTGGTACAATGCATCTATTCAGAACTGATTTATGATCTGTGTTCTCATATTATATTTTGATAAAGAGAAGAACATTTTATAAGCTCCGGTTCTTTCATGATGGTAATGATATTTGAACTTTTTTTGAATGAATTGTCGTCTGCAGAATAGCATAACCTGACAAAAGCTTCTAAAAACATTTAGGAAAGAATGAAAGAAGGTCTCCACTCATCTGTTTTTGTATTCTGTGAGTCTAAAGAAAAAGTGAGTCATGCTCACCAACAGTTTTACTATGCAGTTGCTAGGGTGTTCAGAGTGGTTGCTAGGGCAATGCTAGGTGTTTACCTGAGTGCTGTGGGTGGTTAAAATCCTGCCACAATTCTCTCTGATGTTTTGTTCTCTATAAATCTGACTCAGGTTCTATATTGAGTTTAAATTTAGTCTGATCAACATCAACAAGACTTTTGAGCTGAAGCATCATTTATGTCTATAACAGGACAAAAGCAGGAATGTTTAATACTTTGCAGGAATGTTTAATACTTTGCAGGAATGTTTAATACTTTGCAGGAATGTTTAATACTTTGCAGGAGGACTTTGCATTGTTTACATTCTTTATGTTACAGTATGTCTGAGCAACTGTAACAGTTATTCATGCTTTACCCTGATTAGTTTAATTCATTTTAGGTTTTAAAAACATTTCCCAAATGTTTCCATTAAGTAACAAAAACTT
>JAZGTK010006672.1:0-20476 GCA_036877625.1 Ambastaia sidthimunki | reverse complement strand
ATATTTGTGATTTGTGATTTTCTGTATATATATATATAGCAATATTACTGCCATATAAAGTAGTACATATATAGTAATATAAACAAAATTCCCCGAACTTGACAAAAGAGAAAGCAAATCAAGTACTTTTATATTAAAAATGGAAAATGGTGTGTTGCCTTTCCATAGCTGAAATAATCTCATATTGTCTCACTGGGTATACTGGGTATAAATCATTTTTTAAATGCTAATTTATTTGCATACATTATAAGTTTGGTGAATAAACCTTTGGGTACAGCATTTCAGCATAAATAGGACTCCCCGCATATCACAGCATTATCTCACTCACTGCTGTGGTGTATCTGTGATTGCTCTGAGGCTGCACAACACAATGTGTGTTGACCTGATGTAAAACATTCCTGGAGAGCTGCTGTTGTGTACGACAAAGCCCCTGCTGCCCCCTACAGCCCCTCCTTTATTAAATCACTACCTTAACGTTTTCACACAGCACACAGTGTGACATCTCAAGGCAAGTCAAATGTTAGAAATGGTGGAGGAAAGTAATTACGATTTACCAAAATACGCACTTAAGTAAATATTGACTCCACAGCATATAGTTCAATACAGCAGTCATTTATAGATTGATAGGTAGATTTTTAAACACACATGCTGAGATGTCTTTAATGTGCTCATTAGAATTCATTGTATTCACACAGTTAGCAAGGTCACCACTTTGTATTGAGTGATGAGTGCTGAGAGAGAGAAACACAGAGAGAAAGAGAGAGAGAGAGAGAGAGAGAGAGAGAGAGATTGTCTACAAGTAATTGCTATGATTCAGACACTAAAATACCTTAAATCTGTAACTGAAGTTTAACACTTCACATTATTCAATTAATGTTTAATATGCTTACATTCACTTGTTGTGAGACACATTAACACAACTAATACATTAACATCAGACACTGGACTTTGGTATATACTTTATATGTATTTCTAAAAATTGATAAACTAGACTTTCATATGTTCTTAATGAATGTAATTTGAATGTAAGTAGTGCAAGCTTGTGTAAAACTCAATTGCTAAGGCAATAACACGTAATTATATAAAGCTTCAGTTGTAGCACATTTTCAAGACATAATTATCATGCATGACTGAATGATGAGATTTGATCAGTCATGTACTGAGCTCAGGATAATATGACTCATTTTCCATCATCAGATGTTTTGATGTTCTTGAACTCACAACATAATTTCACTGGGATCAGGTATAATTGCAGATTTAAATTTCCCTTTTCCAGCAGGCTCTGGTGTCACATTCAGAGGTCATGTCTGTTCCTGTCAGCGAGACAGCAGGTATGCGCATCCCGGGCCCCTCGGTCATTGTCTGCAGAGGAAAATAAAACAACATCATGCAGATCATCTTTCCTTCAGCGCACCTCCTGCACCAATGCTGAACTCCGTCCCACCACACTGCACTCACTTCCTCAACACACAAGCCTCATCCTGGGAGTAAAACAGCTTGTCATCTATAGCATGTTGGTAGTGAGCATTTTGGGGAAAAATAACCATGTTATTTTTTTTTACATGTCTGCATGGTAATGCCATGTTATAATGAAATGTGCTGTATTAATATCATGCTATATACTGTGTATTGATGTATAATGTAAATAGCATAGTTGGTATCTACCATCTGACACTACCACAGTACCACTGTACATCACTGTACATTACTTTTTTACAGGGTAAGGCAGATTTCCATTCATAGCTTGTAAAAAGTAATGTCTAGTTCTAGTGTGTAGTTCCACAATCCTTTGAATAATTGTTACTGTTTTCCTTTGGCACATTTTTCACGGCTGACGCTCTAGTCATTTTCTCCTTAGGCTTGCAATGAGGAGCTGCTTCCTGACAAGAGCCACAGAGGAAAGAAGCAGCAACGGTCAAAACGCACCACAACCCTGCATCACAGCAACCCACACATCCGCATGCTGCAGTGCAACGCTGTGACACACCACACATACTGCAGAGCAGGTCGTGCCACTCCTGCTGAGCTGAATGAAGCCATGATGAGTGTCACAATAAAAATGAAAGAAATATCTACCAACAGTTAGTTGGCAAAGTTAAAAGTTCATATAATTTCAAAATGGGATTTAGGGAAATTTCTGGCTGTCTATAACAGAAATACTGAAGCAAGACTGGGCTTACATTTTTAAGATCCCACATGGACTATTTGATTTAAAGAATTGTATAGATATTATTGGACAGCGAAAAAAAAAAAGCAATGCGCTGCAAAAATTTTAAAACAGAAACAGCTGAACAACAGAGTTGAAATCTACTGTTTTTAAATAAATAACTGGCTATAGCTTTCAGCCTTGATAATCTTGTTAACATTATGTGACTTTTCCATGGCTCAGTTAGACTTATGTGATAATAGCAAGAACATGTGTGTTATCTGGACACAGCCATTATAAGCATCTCCTCTAATGCTGTCAATATATGATACACAATTCAAACTGTAAATACACACTCTCAATACTTGCCCATTGATGGCCTGTGCTGTGTCTCAAAAGTATTAAACACTGCGGCACTCATAGGCAAGATACAGAAAAAGCATCAAGATGAATTTTCATACAAGAAAAACAATTAAAGAAAGTGCAAGTGGAAATTCTAGCTTCACTTATGACTGGAAGACAAACAAGCTCCTCCCTATTTACATTTAAAACTCCATATACTGCACTTTTGGTTTGTGCTGCCAATGGCGCAGAAATGACACACTTCACCTTCTTTGCAGCATATACGTGTATGTTCTATTATATTAGACTATAAAATATATATTAGCCATTGTATATTAACAAAACATATTGGTTGTTGACCAGACTTGTTTAATAATCGACCTGCGAATGTTTATAGTCAAAAAACAAAAGGCTTTGATCAATGGAAATATCTGGGCTTCCTATATTTCACTTAGAAACATGGACACACACACGCACATTAGCGCGTGCAGACCCAGCCCAGGTCATTTGTGTGATAAAGGCAGTGGGCATGAAGAACAGGGAGTGTAGTGGAGTGGATCGGCACTCAGTGCTCCCTTACAGTTCTGCAATTACAAACCATTACAAGTGACCTCTGATCCCTTCCCGCCCTCAGATGAAACAGCTAGTCTGGTCTTGCTTAACTTGTTCAGGAGGCAGATAAAAGGTGGAGGGTTGGAGGGGGTGGTGGTAAGTGACCCATTCTACAGACATGTCCCATACTCACAGACACACAGCTTCAGGGCTCCCCTGTGACTCTGCAGATGCAGGAGAATGCAAAAAAATGAATTTTAATCACCCCAGAAATCTCCAATTACTGCTCGGCTACCTGCCACGAATCTGTCTCCTCAAGAGACGTTGCAGAAATGACAGAGGTGCTTCAGCACCCTCCGTTCTATGGCACGTGCCGCCCTCGCGCACCCATCCTGACAGAAGACGTATCTTCTAATTACTAAATGTCTCCTCTGCACTTTTCCTGTTGTCTTCCTCACTGACCTAAAGGAGACAGACACACAAATTTGTCACCTGATTGGTCGACCAGCCTCGCCACAATCACATGACACAGGTTCACTGTGCTGTCCAACACAGCGTGGTGGACGAGTGGATTAATTAACTTGGGGCTTGTATTGGGGGGTCTTTCAGATGAGACTTTGTTGTCAGATTCATTCAGCCATGTAAACAGTTCTTGTCCTCAAGTGCCTTTATTAGAACACAAAGATTGATTTAAAGCATTAAATTGTTTTTCAAAACAAACAGCCAGGTTATAAACAGTTAAAAATATATACTGTACACATTCCCCTTTGTTTTAAAAGGATAGTAACTAAATTTAAGTAAAAATTAAGCTAAAACATGTTGACAGAAATGGGGCAACTGAAATTATTTTTATTCATTATCAGCTATATCAACAGTACGCCACAAATGCTGTCAAGTAGAGCTTAACTTGTATATCCCTGAATATTCCTAAAACGACAAAAGACATGCAACATTGTTAAAGTAAATTTTTTTCTTATCCCAGTTTAACATGCAGAGGCAACTATAAGTAACCTATTGATACCCCTGAAAAATGTAAAGACTGTGCTCTGTTTGTTTCAGCATCATGTACAGTCTGGCACAGCAACACTGGCTCAACCAATGGTGTAAGTTTGGGGTCTGGGATCTAGGGCAAATGTTTGTGTTTAAGAAACCTATTCAGAAAACTACAATTTGTGATAATAGTGTCACAGAAAATGCAAACAACACATTTAATACAGTTAATGGGTTTGTTATGAGGTTACTTTATTAATCCTGAAGCAATGTATTATGTGTATTATTAACTTTACTTTTTTGTCAAACTAGCTCTTGCCACTAATGAGAATGGAGCTGTGTAAACGTCACAACATCAACATGAATCCTTTCTCAAAATCCTCTCTTCAAAGGTAGAAAGCAAAATTATTTTCCTTACACCAGCTTTGATATCTTTGCACTGGAGCTAGGCTAATATTCAAATGTAAATATTAAACAAGGCGAAACAGAGATTCATGCAAAGGTCTTTTGTTCGGAGGCACTGGGAAAGCAGTCACCCTGAAACAATAGGTCAAATTTGCATGCACCAGCCTTGGAGCACAGGGCCGTCACACAATGACAAATCCCCCCTCCTGGTGGGGGGGTCACCTCTGAAGATCTGTCTCAGCCACTGGCAGTATGTCAGGCCCATTCATTTCTTCCTCACCAAGAGCACCTACTAGCATGAAAAGAACCTATCCAAGAAGTAAAGATATGGGAGGCCAGAGGACAAGATTAATATAGGAAATACCTGGCATATGAATGAGGTGCAAGCCTTGTGATGTGACAGATGATGACAGCTGAGAATTACCCATGAGCCCCTGAGAGAACACTATCTCTTTATATACATTTATATACATGGTTATCTCATTCTAATCTCCACATCTAAAAGGAAAAAAGATTTTTTCACCTTAAATCCTCCTGTTTAGTATTTCCGCCAAACAGAATTTGTACACTTATAATTGTTTTATACAGGTTTCCCGATTGATTGCACAAACAGTTAGTCACTGGTTTTTAAACTATTTGGGGAAATCAACCCATTTTGTTTACTTTTAATCAGGGCTCAAATTGAGGGGGGATGTGGGAGGATGGCATCTCTGTAAAACCACCACCCCCTTACCTTCCCCAATGTATCAATGTGATTTTTAATGTTGTGTATCATGCAAATATTCTATTATTATTCTCTACTTGTTATAATTTACAAACTATAAATAATAGCAATTAGCCAGTCAGAGCTCAGTAAGGAGCAGTGCACAAGCTCACCAAGTATTGTCATTTTTTGCGCTTTTCAAACCAAAAGATAGATTGATTTTTTTATATTCTTTAAAAATAAGACAACAGAATATATATATATTTTTTATTAGGGTTTAAACCATTCCTCTGACATTATGTATAAATATTGTATGCTCTAGTGCATTTTATTCAGAAATATTTACCCTATTTTTTCACCTTTTCCATCCACACTGTGTCCTAACCAAACGCAAGGCGATGCTGCATTACACAATAAAAGGTATCTTTTCCATGTTAATCAGAGGTTTTGTCCTAACCAGTTGTGATGGTGATAAGCGATAACAGATTCTATAGATTCAGATAGAAGGTAGAATTCAGATTTTATTTCTGCAACGTCACAGATGATAGGTCATGTACTGATCTATCATTGAAATAGATTTTTTCAAAGTTTTAAAAGATATAATGAAAGCAACAATGTATAACCTACCTCAGATGTTGAAAATAATTTTAAGTAAACAAATGTCCAATTGGTTAATTATGTGCAAAGTTTATTCCATGACAAAGATTGTATCAGTCACATATGTCTGAAAAATGTTACAATTATTTTATTTGTAATTTGATTATGCCCTTAGACAACTGTGTGCTTTAAGAGAAATTTGTGATAGGTTGACAAATTGTGAAAAGACAAATTGCTTGTCACATCGCATTTGGTCAGGACAGACTGTAAATGTGCAGTTACATTCGAATTTTAGCATGCGCAAAATTCTACAGAGACCCCTGCAAATACGGACAGCAACTGGATATGATGTTACGCACCATAGCGTTGTTTTGTTTTATTGACACATGACTGATTCAGTGCTTGCACTGTTATTGTTGTTTTTGTTTTTCAAAGCTGTATTGTACAACATTTCTTTGAATATAAAGACCTATATAACACTGAAAAAACACACTTTAGTTTTAATAGGTGAAAAAAAGGAATGACATCAACACCATTACAGCATTAGAAATATTTTGGGAACTTCAACACCCAAGGGCACAATCATAATATTTCAAAAGAATTATCACTCAAAATGATTGGTTAAAACAATCATGATATTCTGAATTGCAGAATAATTACTGTACCTGTGATTTGACATTAGAAACATTTTAAAGCAATTCAGAAAATATCTCAAGGACACTTCAGGTTATGCTTTGGGTTTCTCAACTAACTCTGAGGTGACAGATGCAATTATATAGACATACACACTCACACAACCCCCACCCATCATTCCAACCAACATAAACAGAGACGACAATCTGAGATTAAGGGAAGGGACCAATTTAATTGTCAGGCATCAAGATCAAACTGAACTTAACCCGAAAATACATGAAAGGTTATCAGGATTTTAAAAGGTTTATAATTGGTAATGACCACTATATAATTAGAAAAACTGATGTGTAAAAAGGGCGCATTCCATTTACTTTTTGTCAAGCACAAAAAACATATAATCAATAGAGACTTAAATCAAATATTGTCATGATTATACTGTGTGGAAGAAATGCTTTACAATGATTGGCCGAGGGCATACTGACATACTGCAGTGCTTTGTTTCATACAAATCTAGTCATTCACCAAAACACTGCCAGGTTCACTCAAACCCTGTCTATTGTGTGAAGTCCACTTTGCTTTTCTTTTCACATCAGTGCAGTTATACACTCAACATGTCACTTCAGTCATACTGAAAAAAAATCAGTCTTATATACATCATATCAGTTCTGGTAATGGATGTTTGTTATTGTAGCAGTTCAGGGGTTGTGCTGCCATACCATGAAAAATTTCTGCCACATGCAGATATGTTTGATGTGCTTATATATATAGCAAGCACACTGCATTGCTTCAACACTGTCAAACTCTCAACGAAATACATCTGAAAGAGCAAGGAAGGTTTGAGTACTGTACATTTCACACCTGCCTTTTTCCATTCCTCTTAGCCTGAGACAGACTTGTGTTTCTGGCTAGCTCTCCAGAGTTTTAATTGAAGTCCAGCCCAAGATATCTGACAGCAGCCTTGTACTGCTGGCTTGAAGACGTAGGGCTTTCAGCAGTTCCACAGTCCTCCTCACATCAGCTTAATGGGAAAGAATGTGAAAAGCACTTAACAAATGGAATCTGCATTTTGCAGGTGTGACCCTCACCACAGCACAGATCTCCTCCAAAAAGCAGGAGGAAATTGAAAATTAGAATAGAATTAAATAGAATTAAAATAACCTAAAAATAAAAGTTTAAATCTATATTTCAAAGCTAGAAAACTTCAAGAAAGAGTTCACCCAAAATATTTCATTACAAACTTTTAAGAATTGCAAGAAAGTCCAGAACCATAACCATACGTAAACTTTCTCTGAGGGGCAAACACAAAATTGGTGATATTCACTGAAAATGTTCCCCTCGGCCACTGTTTTGTTCATGTTTATATTCAAAAATGTCATGTCAGGTTTGACAATATTGACATAACAAATGCCATTGAAAGAGCGAATGCAACAGCATTTTCAAACAACAGTTTGAAACAACTTGAGAGTGAGTAAATAATGCCATAATGTTTGCTAAAGGGTGACCATTCCCTTTAACAGGCTAGCAACTGCAATACGAACATCATATTATATTACACACCATATGATATAAAAAATAAATGACCACACTGTTTATAACTGAGAAGCTTTAATATCTCATCATAACTCACTCTCAGATTCTCACAAACTCTCACTCACAAACTTTCCAGCCATCAGCACTGCTTTGAAATGAATGGCACAGTTAAATATAGCAAATGATCCGGGCACAGGTAACATCATCTCCACATCAAGCATAAACACCAATGAGTTACGCGACCCCACTAACCAATGGGCCCTTATTTGGTCATTAGTGGAGCCAGTTCCCAAACAGAGGTTGCCTGTAGGAGCCACTGTAAATGTCTTAGCATGAGGTGGACTGTGTATTTAACACCACACTACTGAATCATACAGGCCGCTCATCACTAAGAGAATAATGCGCACCTCTATCATTTATTTTTGCGGCTCCCATTTGGCTCATGGTACAGTGCTGTCGGTTTGGCTTGTTGCGTGGAGGTCAGGAGAAATTTAACAGAACCTGCGGACACACTTATTGCATTGCTTACAGGAGGGAAAGAAAATGAAAGAAAATCACACGCTCTGATGTTGGAGCTTGTTAAGCTCTCCAACGCAACACGGTTGGAAGTGGATGTTCATTAAGATGTGATTAATCTGTGTTGGCAATTTGGCACCCACGCAAGGAGACATCTGCATTTAGACCATGGAGGTGTGGACAGATCTCATTCATAGACTAACACAGGCAACGACACCGTATGCAAAAACAACCTTGTTCGTACTGGCGTCGACTTTACCGCACTGCCATCAGCCTCTCCATAACATCACAGAAGGCACAATTACCCATTCATTTATTCAAGCAGCAAGTGCACAAAGAGCATTTTCACATGCACAGCTAAATCGAATTTAAAGTGTTGACGCACTCGCCGTCTTTTGCCGGCGTTTACTTTAAAGTGTAGTAGCTAATGATATGTGTGTGTGAGAAGGAAGGTGATGGGTGGAGAGCGTGTGCACATTCTCCTGCTGTGCTGTGAACCTGCTCGCTAAAAACAGGTAGCCAGTGCGTCCTCACTGCTGACACAACACGGCGAAGACCCGACTGCCGTCAACACAGACCCCACACTCACCCTCATCACCCCACGCTGCTCTGAGACACGCCCTGCCGGTCTGTCAGCAAGACCTCCTGCAGGCCTGACTCTGCAGCACAGCAATATTTGTGCATTCAAGGCATTTTAGAGGCCGGCGCGGAATCTCTGATAGGATGATTAGAGGTCAAAAGTACTGGAATTGCAATGCAATAGTATTGGAAACAGGAAATTACATTTAGTATAAGTTTGGTATTGTGACAACCTTAGTGGAGGTGATAGAAAAATGTGTCTTGCTGTATAGCAGTCTCAGATCTTGCTTCAGGTATGATTTTCCAGAAAAAGGAGTTTCATAACATGCAAGGTGGTGTAAATTAATTAGTGGTGGCAGAGTAATTAGGATGTGTGCAGAGATGAAAATGAACTATAGGCTTCTCCACTGCTTTGATGAATGTCTCAGCCTGTCAAATCTACCTCAGTAAGCCTGTGAGACATCTGCAGTTCACACAGAATTGGCACTGGACTCGCGAGAGACGCACATACATGCACACTGAGAATTAACTATAAAGAACCGAGTGTAACTGCAATCTGTTATAAATGATTGAGAATTAAGAGAGCGGAAACAATATTCATGAAACTATAGGCTTAATGTGTCAGGCCATGTGCAGACTAAGATATGAAACTGATGTAGACATTTTCCTATTGCAAATTAAGCAAGAAATAATGTATTTTTTTAGTCTGCGTGGAAGGGTGGGTTGGGTCATTCTCAGAAAACAGTGCCAAGTGTCTGCACAATAACATTGCTCCTGTGATTTATTACCGACGCCATTAGCCGAATACCTATGTTAATCCCATTTTCTGATGAAATATTATAATTAAATGTTTCCATTTTTAATGTTTGTATTTTATTTAGATATTAGTCCATTTGAATATTAATCTTTTTTGTCACCAACATTTTAAGTGCAGAATCCTTTTGCAAAGAATGTCTTTGTCCATCAAATATGAGGTTTAAACTTAAAACATTTTGAATATAACTTACCTTCTGTAGCCATGCCCACTTAATTCGAACATGATTGTGTTGCGACTTCCATCTCAAAACATGTTACAAAACAAAAGTAATGCATCGATAAATTTTAGAGTAAACTTTGTTTACACATTAAAACTGTTAGTTGGCGGTAATTAGCTGACATGTATAACATGGTCAACATGCTGCATAGAAAAGGTGAGAACATAAGGTGAATAACCAGGTTAAATTAAAATATGCTTTGAAATAGAAATGTCATAGGTTATTATTACGATGTCTAAAATGTGTAATCTATTGAGTTTACTCAAAATCTATTGTGGTCCGCAGTGTCTATGGCAGTTACTGTATATCATTAGCTGCCTCAAATAGGAAACATTTTCTGAAATATTAAAATACAAATAGTATCATATCCCAGTTAAACAGTTAATTAGTTAAAGCTATGCTAATACTATTCTAACAAAATGAATAGAAATCAATAGAAAAGTGGAACAAATTATTACTATATTATATTAAAATACAGTAAAATTAAATATTAAAAATACATCAAATAATGATTAAGTTGGCACCCATTCATCATTAAATGTTTTTTTCATTCATATTCACATGCACAGCTAATTAAGGGAAAAAGAACAGAACAACTTCATAATAATAGCTCTGGGTTCAATTATATGACTGTTAATGGAAATCAATGAATTTAAACCTGACAAAGAGGCTGGAGAAGATAAATCATAAACAATGTCTTATAATTGTGGTTTCATGTCTGATTATATTGCAAAACAGCAGTCTGGTATTTTAGGTGAATAATGTCTGTCATTGTAGTGTATTATACAGTAAGAGATAGTTAGGGATTAATAAAACATGGTGTGACAATGAGAAGTGCAGGAGATCAAATGCTCAGCTAAAGGATCTTTAGATCAATGTTATTGTAATGCACTTGGGTTACTGGAACACAACCATCAGGAAATAATGATCATTAATAAGAAAAAAGGCTACTTTACATTGATACACTGAGCAGGAAGCATCATAGAACATTGGGTGATAGACCAATGTAAATAAATGTCTAAATAATAACATTGCAGGACCCTCTTTCACAACTGATTTTGCTTCAGAGGCCAAATTTTACAGTGGACATTAAGTAGCAACCCAACACGGTGTACAAAAATGTTACATTAAACATTGCTGTTCCTTTCTTTCTTATATTACAAATAACTTGTCCATGTTAGCAATTGCCAAGCTTCTAGTAAGCTCAGCAGTTTGATTGGATAGCCTGTTGACAGCAAAATGTATTGGAAGCAATTTTCTATACTTTTCAGAAGTTGAAAACTTATTCATCTTTCTGTCCTCGCTATGCATGATTGGTTAGTTGCATTTTATGATTTGTTTATAGCAATATATTAAAACATAATAATTACATTTTATAAATTGGTTGATTGATACTTTTATTTCTAAAGGAAATTCTGGGCATCCAGTAGCTCATACCATAAAAGATACACACTAAGACACACAACCACAAATGCATACACTGTCAACTTCACAAATATGAAAAAAAACCATGGTTCTTGCCAAAAATATAGTAATTGAAGTTGGAAATAGATTAAGAAAATAATAAATAAATAAATATACAACTAAACGGCAGAATCTGTCAGATCAAAATGTTTTTCATTTTCCAGTGTCAGATAACTTGACATTATAGCAGAACAAATATACCCCAAAATCCTCAAACAATTCTTTATTGTATAATTAAAATGTTATTATTATGTTTTACCTAACACAGACTATTTTTGTTGCAGAGTTTTGCGTTTGGCACTGTGTTATGTCTAAATGTGGAAAACACTGCAGAGACTCATGGGAATAAACTCGCTGTAGGAATGAGGTCATGTTTCTAGATTAAACACACAAAGCAAAGGAGGAGAAACTAAACAACTCGCAAATCCTTGTGAAACAGTATTTATAAAACATAGAGCATTTTTGCATTTTAGATGAATTGCCCTTTGAGATGCAATTTAAATGTGAATTTTAAGAAATTAGGACAAAGTGCCTCATTATCCCCTGCAACAAGAATAACTGAAACCCTCAGTGGAAGAGAAAAATGCTCAACTGTAAGATTCTGTAAGATTTCACTAAGAATACACAATTATTTATAAATGTATAAATCATGTTACTATGCAGAAATAAATGTGAAACTGTGGAGTTGGTAGGAGGAGTTCATTTTACCTGATCTGACCTCAAACATGACTCCTGTTGTAACCCAATGTATTCAAATTATTTTGGCATACTGAATAAAAGTTTATAATGATATTATTATTAAAAACCAAATAGTATGTTTGGACATTACCAGAAGACATTTTTGTGTCATAAGTTTCACCAGATGTGTCATAAGGAAGATGGTATTATAAAGTATTAAATATACAACAAAGTGAGAAGGTGAATATTGAAGGTTTCTGTTTTGTTGTTTGTCAGAAGTTTACTTACATGGGTAACACCACAGCAGTGACTTCTGGGAAGGTACATATGGGAGTTCTTGACAAGGGGGTAACTTGATAAATTGTTTTCGTCTTCTCACTCCGCACTTGTTTCATCACCTCACTGAGCTCTGGTTTGCATATAAGTTGAAAAACAGCTATTGTAATTAAAAAGGTGGCGTAGTTCAGCTCTCAGTGCTGTTCTGGTAAATTGTTGGTGGGTGGGGGTGGGGGTATGCCCTACACCTCCTCAGGTCTCAGCCTCTGAGACATCTGTGTATGACAGTGTGAATCAGGCACCCCTGCCTCCAAGCACGCATCACCTGCAAAGTGAAAGATTTATCGCCTTGGAAACACATCTGTAAGCATTGAGTCTGGCGTGTTAAACATCCAAATATGCTGTATAAAATAGTACGTAAATATGGCACGCTTGTACTTTAATTACAATTCCAGTTGGCTCACTAAATTAAATGTTCTTTAGAAAAAGCAATTCTTTTAAACTTTAATCTGGCAACCGCAAAGCTGTTCATTGCTGGGCTACAGAAGTTGTTTTGTTGTGAAAACAATAAGGAATGTTTCTTAATAAGGCTTGTGTTGAATCAGTTAAAATGGAGAAAACCTGCAACATGTGACAGGCTTTGAAGCTGTTACCTAAAAGCAAGGCTTTGGACAGGTTGACAGAATGATTGTAGAGTGTGAAACCTTAGCGCAGGCCTTTTCTTTGAGGCGTGTCTGAACCCAAGGGTCCCCACTGCAGTACATCTGTGTTGACCAAGCCTGGCATAGTCCCCTGGCACACACCCCAGTTTACATGGCATTGGATCAAAGATCTGCACAGAGGCCTTCAACACTCATCCACAGACAAAAAATTCAGTCATCTTTTCAGTGGAGGACCAGTCAAGTCTTGTATTTTATTATGTTTTGATTAAATCTGACGAAACCTAATATTTTAATTGAATGTTTAGAGCCAAACCCCTCTGCGCAATAAATTTCCTGCATCTTGCTATCGTGTTTCTCCACTAATTACATTTACATAAATGACGTTGATGGAATTATCAAGCAGGTTATGTGAGCACAGGGTAGAAACAGAGAATGTTGGAGACACATCTATGGGCAAGAGAGGCATTGCTTAAAAGTAACAGTAAAACATTTACTATTCAAAAGTCTTCCATCAAATTCCATGACACATTTTTCAAGACATGTCTGTGTATTATGGTGGTACCATGGTGCAGTAATTGTAATGGAATAGAATGTTACAAAAATAAATAATAATTACCATATTCATATGCCAACATATTTATGAAACACTCCAATGTACGTGAAAAAATACTATAGTATTCCCTTGGTACAGGCTTAAAAAAAACTTTGTTATATTCCAAGGTCATAACAATATTTAAACAGTCACTACAGTCACATTCAATCTTAAGACATTCATGTTATACTAAAAATAAATGAATATGCAAATCTAACAAAGCATTATCATATTTCAGAAAGTTAAAAGAAAAAGAAAATGTATAAAAATATAGAAAATTATGAAAATTACGTTTTGTTTGCATTTTAAAATTTCCATGACCATTATTAACATTTCCAAAAATCTATACTGTTATGTACTGTATACTGTTATAAATGAACATACATTATGATTTATAAATATTTGACAATGAAATAACACAATGTAAACACAAAAGATTATTATAGTCCTAGAAATAATTTATATTTATACATTTTCTTCCATTACAATACCAAGTAAACCTATGGAGATGCAAGGGGAGAAATTATAGTTGTATTTATAGGTTTTGTCTCTCAAAATGATCTCTCCACCATCACTGCACATCTGAAGAATGATAGCATGTGTGTTTGAGATGCTCTCCCTCTTTGACTGATAGAAACCTGGAGGCAACACTTACCCTGCTCTGAAAATAGTCTTTATTAAGGGCAAGTGATTAAATCTATGAGAGCTTTAATGGATGCCCAGGGTCAGTGCCCCAGTTATTTTAAGGACGATACAATTAGAGCAGTGTTAATTTACAACGGTAATTCATCTCGTGTTTAAACATCAGACTCATCTGTCAACATTGAGAGTATAATTACAATGTACAAGTTTCTGTAGTCATCTGAATACAATAGGCTTCATGCAGGGGCAGCTATTAATGCGCCACTCAACCTCTGACACCTGCAAAGCACTAACGCAAGTTGCTCTGTCAAATCCAAAGTAATGGGATTTGGTAAAGTGATCTACTGTAACATGAAGAGCACTTGTGGCACATATACACACAACTTCAAAGATCTTAAGTGGATGTCAGCCATTGATGGAGGTCAGATCAGAAGACAATATGTTTAAGGAAGAATGTAGCCGCTGTTCATATCCAGAGGGACACCTTGTTCTTGATCTCTATTCAGTGCATAAAATTTCTATGGGGCTTATTTTTAATTTACAAACCCATTACGTCACAGACATTTACTGTAAATTACTACTAAAACTTGCTTGGGTGTAAGAAGTGATCAATTTTCTGCAAAACACGGCACAACAATTGTCTGAAGAATTATTAAAATAATTTGGGTGAAATTGATGCATAAGTCTGCAAATTCTGCACCATTATTGCCATCAAACATAATTGCAAAAATAATAAAGCAATAACTTCCAAACAGGCTCCTTCTTTTATCGGTCATTAGACAAACATGTTGTTTCACCCCAAGCTCACACCATTGGTTGAACCAGAAATTGATTGCTCAAATAATCGATGCACTATTTTGCAGTGTTTACACTGTTCAGAAAGTCAACCTCCATTTGTCTCTGCATTAATCTGGGACAGGCGAAAATATTTAAACATTGAAACACACTTTATCTTTAAACAACACTGAAAATATCGAGTCTACACCTACAGCTTCCCTCAACCTTTTACTATGTCTCTATTTCTGTTGCTAAGGGGAAAAAGATATATTACACCATCTACAACCAAGGCTGTATTTTATCCCTGAAGATGTTTGGAGATGAGTAGTCTGCTTAAGGTCTCACCACTCAGCGATCTTATTAAGAACTGCTATGTAAGAGCTTTGCTCTTCTACTGTGAGGAAATAGCTGCTGTAATGTCTTTCCCTTACTGTTTTGGAATGCTGCTCAGCTCCCATGCTGGGAAAATAAGTGAGAATGAGAAAAATGATTAAATCACTTTTTCAGGGGGGGCCTCTTAGAACAACATTGGTTACATTGTCAAAGGCCGATTCAGCGCTTATGTTACACTGGCTGACTGACTTCCAGGGAACCTTTTGAGTACTGCACTACATGTGAAGGCAGCTAAAATATGTTGGACTTGGGCACTTCTTAAGGTGATTGAGGCTTATTGCCGACTACGAGTGGCAAATACAGGTGACGCTGAAAGGATAATTTGCAGCACACGACACCGATAGAGACCGAAAACTTTTTCTCCCAGACCTTCTCTGAATATGGAATCTCTTCTTTTACCACAGAACTGCCCATTCCAGCCTCTATGGCTGAAAAATGATAACATAATTAGCAATCTTAGGGGAGGCTGATGTGCTATCTAAGACCCATCTTAGCTTTGTCGTGATTAAGGGCATAGTATGATGCCTGGGGGCAGTCTATCCTGTCTGAATGAGACAGATTGTATTACCGACCCACACCAGTCAGATTAGGGCAGGTAGCCCATCAACAAACTGCTTTATGATGGCGAGACACAGAGTACGCCTGCATTGTCCATGCTGCCAGCTCACACTCTGGGTTTTAGGTGTCACGTCAAAGGGTTTTTCTTCCTTCGACTTTGAAACACCGTCCGAGAGGCTGTAACAACTAGCTTAGCGAGAAAAGCTTAGTGAGAACCTGAAAAAAATTAAACTTTGAGTCTTGATTATCTGCCTTATCTGATCCAATTACCAGGAGCTTTTATAGTAATTCTAGTGGTATTTGGAGGATGGCGGAAGTTTCTCCGATTTAATGCCGCACATTTGCATGAAATGGCAAAAACAACGCCAATGTCTCAACATGCACTATGCACCGCAATAAGTAACAGGATACACGCAAACTTCGAGTTAATATTAAAAGTGGCGCAAATAATTGCTAGACATTGGCTCTGCTCCAAAAAATAGTAAGCAGCTGTGCCACCTTCTGAGATGAGCCGCCCAGTCACTGGGTCACCTACTGTGTGATCTGACTTAGATGCATGCGCGTATGGCAAGCACAACGTCTGCTGTCATAGTCTATTAAAACCAGTTTACATGTGCATGTCCAATTTGATGAATATGTATGTGACCTCTTTCTTTGGCGGTTGCCCATTCAGAACAGAGGCCCGAGGCTCCAGGCAGCCCGTCTCATTGAGCACAACTTGCATAAAGGCGCCGCTTTAACACTGTTGAGAAGCAGCTCCCCTGCGTCTGCTCTGACCTTTAACTGTGTGGATTTAACAGAGGGATAATGGAGAGAGAAAGGGTTAGCCTTGAGACAGAGAAGAGGTGGAGGTGCTGGTTTAAAATTCAGGTTCTGACACGCCTTAATGAAATAATCCCACAGAGCTTGTTTCTGTGTGTCTGTATCTTGTAAAGCAGCGAGGTAGATAGTTATCTCCTCTGATAGCTGGCCTTTATTTTAAACCCCAAAGCATCATTTTATTGCTCTTTTATTGCTCAGGAGTATTAATAAAGTTGTATTTATATTTTTAAATAAGTTTGTATTTTCTAAGTTTGTTTATATTTGTCACGGGTGCTCTCAAAGGCAAGCATGAAACAACGTAGAAGTCAAAACAAACGTGTTTTAATCCATAAATCCACAAACGATACAAGGCAGGAACAGGCAACTTAACGTTGATACCAGACAAGGAGGACTAGACAAGAACCAACTTAAAAAACAAATCAAAGACTAATTACAGACACGTGAGACTAATTAGACATAAGCACAGGAAATCCAAATATGGGCATACATGGGACAAACAGACAGTCCAAACAGGGGACAATATTTAAGTTCTCAGTTATATTTTTGAAGTATCAATTTTGTTGTTTTTGTTGAGATGTTTCTCCTAGAATTCCTTCAGAATTTGGTCTTCTGAGAATGTGATGAGAAATGTTTACATATTTAAAATAACAAACTTGAAAATGGCAGATTTTTGTATTTTGGCAAATCTGAGCACATTGTGAGTTACTGTTGAGATCTATTTTGGAACACTAGAAAGGACGTGAGATTCCTTGAATCTTTTTTCTCATAAGGAAAGTTTGAGGAGCAGGAACATGTGCTCTATTTTTATTTAATTACTGAAACAACTGAGGTTAGAGATTACATTTTTGACAGTTTTCAATGGGAGTGTGTAATGAAAACGACACTGTGGAGATATACAGCAATATTCTTTAATAAATACAGCTTGTACAATTGTCTCAAGATGGAAAATGGTAATGTCTTCTATTAGAGTTGAATTGTCTTCAGTAACCTCTTGCACACAACACACGGGCAGCTGTAATTGGAACCCTTAATAATTGTCACCTCTTGAAGAACTAATTAAAACAATGGCCAAGGTCAAACTGGCTTTGGTAATTAACAAAGGAGAAAGCTGAAGGTAATGATCACCAGCACTGCAAGGGCACGTAGCGTGTGTGTGAGCGTGTGCGCAGTGGGATTTGGGTGGGTGTGACCTAATCCATGTATGTGAAAGAGAGGCAATCACATTCATTTATACCCTTGTCTACCTGAGCAGATCAAGTGTAGGACATCAACCCTACCATCTGTAGGCTTGAGTGAGAGAGAGACCAAATAGGGTTACAATTCAAGTAATACTTGAATTTAGTTTAATGTACTGTATTAGGACACTGTAGTTACTCCCTCTGCCTGTTTGTGTGTATGTGTTTATAATCCAGACTGTTCTGGTTTTACTATTGTTGCATTTATCACATCAAATAGCTTGTGGTATCTGAAAAGTGCAGGTTAGGAGAGTTTGGGGTGCAAAGCTGGTCAACCCTTGCGTATTAACATGGTCACAAGTTTGTGTTTACCAGCATTTTACAACTTTTTCAGTCAGAACTTCAATTAGAGGTGGAAACATTCAAAAAATGTGGCTCTTGTAGTGACAAAAAACCTTCAAGAGCTGTTTAGTAAAGCACACAGTGTTATGTTATTCTCAGTGTTATGTTATAACATGCTGTGAGTTGTCCTATTGTATTGCGCCTGAACATCAAAACATGTAATTTAGTGTTTTTCTACACAAAACAATGAGTTTCACTGTAGAAGAAGTCGTTGCTGTAACAGTATACTTCCTCACATTGTAAAAGTAAATTTCACAGACGCCTTGAGGTAGCACTGGAATGTATTACAGTTACATACAACTTGCCTACTACTAGAATAGAATAAATATAAGAAAAAAAACATGTTAGTAGGGTTAGAAAATCTGGCACAGACAGTGTTACACTATTCACTTTAGAAATGTGTTTTATTTTAATCTAGAAGTTTCAACACAAAAACACTCATCAGACAAGACAGCTAAAGAAATCTTCAATATAAAACTAGTGATTAATAATTGCTTGTGGTTGCCAACAACACAATGTGGTGCTTTACTGTGCAAAACCTGTTGCTTTGATGTGTGGGTTGTTGCTAGGGTGTTGCTAAGTGTTTGGTCCAAGTGAAAAGAGACTACCCCATGTGCCACCATGCTAAAGTGGTTACTAGGCAAGTGCTAGGTGTTGTGGGTGTTGCTAGGGCCATAAACTGTTGCTTACAGGCCTAATTCAGGGGAACCCACCAAATATCTTATATTCTTGTCCCTAGATATGTGTGAGGCCCTATAAATGAAAGTCAACATGATTTTTTTGTAATTACCAGACATAAGATAACATAAATATACTTTGAAATAAACTAGCAAAAGTTATGGTTGCCACATACACTCCTCATCATTTACAAATTACTACTGTCCATTGTTAGAGTAAATGAACCCGTATCTCTTTGAGATAAACCTTCTTCAAATTTAGTAACATCCCCCTCAATACTTTTTCCAAAGTCTCAATTGGAAGGAAGTGAGGGGGGGAAATTACACTTGTCGCTATTAATGCCCCAACACAGGCATTTCCCAAGGACTCGGGGACAATGTGCTTTCTGTGCCTGTCCGTGACACTGAGAGGGACCACTTTGTGTGTGGTGGCACCACAAGAGAAAACATAGACGGCGGACTGGCGGCTCCATAATGCACAGTGGTGATTCAGCAGTCAACTATGTCACATTTATCTATATTTTTGTGTACACAAATAACCATTAGTAATAGTGGGGAATAGTTCGACCATTAGTAATAGTGGGGAGCATACAGGAAGTGCATGGTTCAAACAGGCAAGGCCATGCAAGCAGACTCCTGCGGCCAAGCTGTTAGCTTGTCAGAGCCTAGTTACTTCACACTTATTCCTCTGCAGTGGTATGTCATTTATGATTAGCCGTACAACTTGCTAAACGCAGTGATGTTGGGGAGCCACATTCCACTGGACAAGATTTGTTTTCTTTCCCATTGATCAGTGGGGACTGATGACTGATTCTCAGCAAAGCTGAAACACTGCAGATATTTTCTTTAGAGTTTAGCCATCAGGACAGAGCCAGGGAAAAAGACACAGTGTGGAAAAACTTGAGCTGCAGTGTGGAGAATAAAGCCAGCCAGACAATTCAAACATTTAGACTAGCTTGTTGACTAGACCCCTGTTGTGACTTCATTAAGGGGTCATATCAAACGCTATTTTTTTCCCTGAGGTCCACTTAAAAAGTTGCCCTAAAAACAGTAATTATGGCAGTTCTTATGAACATGTTTCAGCCTCCTCTTGAACCCTAAAACACACAATTTTTGACTGACATGACTTTAAGACTAAATAAACATTGTCTTCACATGAGATGAAATGAGATTTGCATTGTTGCACATACAGTTTAAAACTGCCTCAAACTGTTGGAGCTATGCTAATCCTCTGTATAGCAATCCCCTGTAGTGACGGACCAAAATTCTGTACATTTAATGCATTGTTCACATGTCAATCTGAGCAGCCATGTGTTCAAATACAGCACCAT
>JAZGTK010006671.1:0-20480 GCA_036877625.1 Ambastaia sidthimunki | reverse complement strand
ATTTACCCTGAATTAGATTCATTTTGCTGCTTCAGCAATGTGACAGTAATCCAGGCTCATCGAGTCGAGTGTGTTCCTTCCCTCCGTTTCATTACAGTCAGAATGAGAAATGATCGCAGAACAAGCCTAATGATTCTGTAAATCTACTCTGTGTACAGCCCGTACAGGCACCAAGGCTCTCCACTTCATTTAACAAGCATTTTTGGGCCAAATTACCTCCGGTTTCCTTGTGTGATTGCCCCCTTGTCATAGGGAATGAAGCTCATTAAATGTGCAGTACACTGTTGAAGCTCTCTTGCTCCATACCATAATATACATTCAGACTTCCTTGTGTGGCCCCCAGGGGCCCAACATGTGTAATGTATTCCTCATAATGCGGGTTATGTTATCTGAACCACAAGTCCATCTTGACAGGCTACACAATGGCACAGTAAAAGAGAAGAGAGAACATTTTCATACGAGGAAAACTGTAATGGCTACATGCGTAGTACAAATCTTATTAAAAAACAGAAGAGCAGGCAATACAGCAAAAAAATAACAAGCATAAATACACATAATATGTTGTTAAGATATCAATGGGTCAAACAAAGGTAGGAAACCCAAAAATAACACACAGGAAATATAAGGATTATCTAAAAGTTGCAAAAATGCATTGAACCCTAATATATTTAATGGCACCAGATGCAATGAGATTTTGTCAGGAGTAATGTTGTGAGGTAAATATTTATTTGCATGAACAGGAATGTGTAAATTGACATTTTTAACAACTTCACAAACTCTAAATAGTATATTTAGAGTTCATTATTAATAATTATCTAGGACCAAACACGCATTTATTATACACCTAAAAATATCATCCTTATGTGACAGATCTCATTCCAAAATCCAGTTTCTGATTGGCCAATCCCTGCACTATTTTTTCATATAATGACTGCTTCAGTATCAGCGTTTTTGAAACAGGACCCTGACACGCTTTATTTTGCCACAATAACCGTCTGACTGTACGTTATCTTTCACATGATCTACTCTACACCATTACCTCAAAGACATTCAAAAAGATTCCAAGCGTAATACTAAACATTGTGCCCTCAACCTCCCTCATCGTCTCTATCAAATGACCCTCTGTGATTACAAAGAACATTCCAAGCCCTGTGAGGTCATGTGTGTGGTAAACATCTGCACGGAGCCGGTGAGCTCAAGCATGTGCGAGACCGCGTGTCTGATCAAAGCCCCTGTGATCTTCTTCAAACAGACGAGTGGATACGAGCACCTGTAAGCTTTCTGATACGAAACAAACAAGACCTGAAGGTGGAATCCAAGCCAATCAGCTCTCTCCGCCGTCTGTCCACAGTTAGCTTCAGTGTTTCCGTGTGTACAGATGGGTTCCCAAGATAGCTAATGGCTGGGATGAGCGTATATCGGAGATCGCAGGCTATTCTTTAAAGTGCTGGAAAGCATGTGAGCAAACAAAGGAGCCGAGCTGCACTTAAAGTAAACTGGGAACTTTGTATGGCTTCCATTAAAAGTTAAAATCACTTGATGTCTGTGACAAACCCAAGACAGACTTTAGTCAGAGCAGACGTCATCTACTGAATTTGTGGCCACAAAAATGACACAGAAGAAATCCTAAAATCTTGTTGTAACAGCTATTTTTTATTCTTTTTAACACAAAAACGCTCAAATCTTTGCAAAATGAAAAATTCAAACCAGTAACATCATGCAAAACCTGTAAGATGACAGATTCTGGTACCTGTCCCAGCAGCAAACATTTTCATCTTACTACAAACAGCCTAGAAGCTATGTGGGACATACTGTACCCAAATCCTGTATGCAGAAGCCCAACAGAGACACCTGAAATAGCAGCATTTGTCAGGGGACCTGTGTTCACGCACACAGTTATTCAGCACAGCCATCAGATTAACTGCTTGGCACAGGCAATACTGTACACTTCAGACTTAAACATACTTAGATGTGATGCATTTGGGTTTTTAACATGTCAAGCATGGACAACAGTGTCCTGCAGGGTGACATGCTAGAGCTAATCTAAAACTATTAACTATTAAAGTCGCCATAAATTTTTTTATGGAATATTGCAGTGTTTATTATTAATAATTTATCCGTACATGTCATTTTTTTCATTTCATGTGCCCTCGTAATCTTTCATCAAAATCTGAAAATGTACTTCCTCTCTGGAACAACAGACCTCTTATGATGTCGGTCTAATGACTTGGGCGGAGCCAGAGCCGTTAACCACTCCCCTCCAACGTTTAGTGTACTATAAGCTTTGAAACGCCTTCTTTTTTGTTTAAAACTAAGAGACACTATTGACTGAGATCAGTCATTTAATTTAGCCCAGTAACAAAATCTTTTCCAACATAACATTTCCAACATAACTAACAATGTTTTCTGCCTCTCTATTCTTTTCAGTAGAGGCTGCAAAACAGTATCTTATATGAAACATAGACTTAACTGTTAATAAATAATGAAATGATGTGAATTAAAATAACTAATAAAATTAACTGAAAAATAAATGTTTGATGTTTGATTTAAAACCCTCATTCCAGCATTAAAAGTCTATTTGTGGCTAAACAGAGAAAAATGTGAGACTTATGCACAACAGACTTTGTAAAGTTATTTCATGTGGTGACAACTGGAACATGGGGTGCACATGTTTTATCTTCCTCAATTCCAGCAGGAAGTCTGAACCTCAGTGGTCTGTGTCCAGCTATTAGCTCATTACCATTTCCTGAGACAGTCTGCAGGCCTGCATGTACAAACACACATAAACAGGAAACACTGGTCCTAAGGCTGCCTTGTCTATATGCATCAGTTCTCTGAGTCTGGACTGACTGTGGTCTACTGACCTACAGAGATGCAGTTCCTTCCTGTTCAGGGCTTCAATAAGACCAAATTACACCTCAATCTGATCTCCTCAGAACTTCAACTAACTTCCTCACTTACAGCTGCTCTGCTCAAAGTTTACACATGTATAGCACACTCATGGAAACCAACCCAGAGTTTAAAGATTCCTTCCTATAAACCGAGGTCAAGTACACATGCATGTTAAACGACTTCGAAAGCCATTTGTAAAAGACATGGTGAGCCAAAACTGAGAAAATATCAGTAGGTTAGAAGCATAAGTTTAGCAGAGAGCTTAATCCAGTTTTGGCACTATGTGTAACACAAAGAGCCAAGCACAAAAAATAAACCAATATCTCAAACTAATTTGTGATGTTTTTCTCGTAAGCACTTGATTACACCAGTTAAATAGAAAATGTGTTTCTGAAAACTTTGAACAAAAAAGTCAAAGTTTACACAACAAAAAGAACTTCCAGAGATCCAAGGAGAACCTACATTATACATGACAGTTTAACAAACTACTGTTTAAATGTATGTCTGACAGCTGGATAAAGACACAGTCAGAAATCTGTTAAATGAAGCTTTATTAAAAACTGTCATTTTTGCACCACTAGTGGCATCAGAAAGAACCGCAACAACAATGACTGTTTCTTATACACTTTTAAGGGATCATTCACATCTATTTAAACAACCCCCTAAACAAAAGTATTAGAAAAACCACTAATTATATGTACACTAAATCAGGACTTGTTGGTTACACAAAAATAAAATTGAAACCAAATAAAAGGCTACGTATCGGATGTTAAGTCCATGTCATGCCCAATCTCTCATCTGATCACAGATTTATTTTCACAGATGCTTAAATAACAAAGCAGAGAGAAGAAAGGATGAAGGAATGGCGAAAACAATCGCTCCTTCCCCAAGGGGCATAAATGTCCAACGCGAGTGAAGACTAGTCCTGCATTCACTGAGTCATATCCAGACCCTCCCCAGCTGCCCTCAGGGGGGTAGAGGCAGAAGAAACTCAATCCAAGCCCTCAGACTACAGTTTCATACTGCAAAAGGAGTCTCATCTCTCACATTTTTCTCAGAAGAAAGTACCACCATGTTGCAAGAAGACAGTATGCTGCTTGTGCGAGCTTTGTTCTTTTGTTTGGAAATGCCAGCGAGAGAAGAGTAAGAAAGAGGACAAGGATAACATTTCGCCCCTCTGCCTTGTAAAACCAAGCTTGACGGCCAAACCGTTTGAGGGAGCTGCCAGGACCTGCCTTCTGAAGAGCCACATTTGGAGTAAAAACCTTGGAAACGTTTAAAACGGCGACAGATCTTCTCCTGTAATTAGATGTGGGGGGTTTTCCCAGAGAGATCTAAGGGGTCAATAAGCCTTACAAACACAACCTAACATTTAACTCATCAGAGGTTTGAACGTTATCGCAAGCAAAGATCAAACAAATTGCCCACGTCAAGAACAAAAAATTAATCTTCTGAACATACCGCTTCAATGACGGCTGTAAAAATGCACCACTGACTCCAAATGCCCTGCAGTGTGGGATTTAAAGTGACGACTCTATTCACGAAACTGTCCAGGTTTTGCATTCAGTGCTTTGGGGGCCCCCACTGGAATGGGACCATGGGGCCTCACGGACCACACGTGAAGCTGCTTAACCCCACACATGAACACCTGCAAGGGCTTAATCCATACATACATCTGCACGGTACAATATTCTACATACAACTGTAAGGATCTATTCAGACACACCTGCAGAGTTTCATCCCTCAACAATATTCCAATATTCCCAGTTTATCCGACCCCTTAACATACTGCACACCATTGACAAAGACTCCACACTACTGCAAAGCAGTGCATGGCTATTGCATTGAGACATGCGTTGAAGGTTATGTGGCCTAGAGAGATTCAAGATACTGGCTGGTAACCAAAAGCTTGTAAGTTCTTGAGAGCATAATCTTTGCAATAAGGGACTGGAAGACACTTCGGATAAAAGCATCTGCTAAATGGTTATTTAACGCTCATGTCCTCACACCATCTGTTACACGAGCCATTACGTTAAAGACTCAAAAGTGCAAAACATAAGAGAGCTACACCAACGTTCTGCCAATGGGAGGTAGACGGTTTCTCCAAACGGCTGCTCTGATCTTTAATCTAGACAGGAAGGCAACACTGAAGGTGTCTAAGGGGTTTGCTTACAGGTCACAGTGGACTTAGCCTGTCACACTGGTCCACTGCACAGTGGACAAGAGGCTGTTCCATCAGAAAACATTAGCATTTCCCTGTGGCTACCCAGTCTCACGTCTGAGGGGTCAGAACAGACTCAGCTCAGCCCAAGAGCTCTGACACTGACACCAGAGGGGCTTAAATATGATGGGTAAGAGGTTTTATAGCTGGAATTTAATACAATGCCATTCTTTGAAGTACAAATATGACAGTTATTCAGCCCAATGGTACATCTCTGTATCCAACTAGCATAAAATGACCTCACTCAACTCTCCACTGATTGGACAGTACAGGTCTGGCTCACCCGAATGACTCTAGCAACTCCACAATGGTGATATATAACACAAACAACTACTAAACCCAATCTGCTATTGTGCTATTTACAACTATACACTGTACTGTAACAAGTTAAAGGTTAGCAGAACATCACATGCTCAATGCTGGCAAGATAATGGACATTTTGTCAGGGAAGTAAATCTTCTCCGTTATAAATCTCACTTATGAGCTGATGTTATTACCTGCTCCATCTTCATAACCTCCTGAGATCTCCCACTGGACCTTTTGACATTTGCATTTAATGTAATAAACAGGCGTCCTATTTTACAAGACACAGTAAAGTATTTGTAAGAGCTTTAATTAGGAACAATAAGCTGCTTTTATGCTGGATTTGTGAAAAAGTGACTTTGCGATTTCCTTTAGAAAACAGTCCTATGGTTCAGTGATGGTGTTAGTCGCTACTAAATGTTTTTTTCATTCATTTCATGGGTTTACATTAAATTTTGAATAATGAACAACAACAACAAAATCCGGACAAACTTGAGAAATATAACAGTCCACGAGACACAGCAGGACAGCATGTGTGCCTAAAACACATTACAAAAAACACATTAAAATTACACATGAGGCCCATCGTGACCAACTTCAGAGGAGAAATAGAATTTAAATACCACAGGGCCACATGGCAGAGATTAGCCATGACCCAGCTAACAGGAAACATTCTCAGAACATTGGTTAACATTCTCCCAAAGTTCTCCAAAAATGTTTCAATCAAAAATGTTTTTTAACATTACATATATATCAAAAACATTATTCTTAAGTTGTTAGCAGAATGTTTTAAAATGATGCAGAACTTAAAAAATGTTTAATGCTGAATAACGTTCTTACAGCCAAGCAATAATGTTAATACAATGTCTAAACAAAAGACAGTCCTAGAACATTCAAAATAACATTTTAACATTTTGGTTACTTAATGGAAATGTTAGGGAAACATTCTTACAACCTAAAATTGTCAGTTGGGGAGTGGTTGTCCTAGACTGTATCCTAGCTCTTCCAAACAGCGTTTAAAGACATGCCTGCGATTTTCCCAATCTCATGCCCTACCACTTCCCTACCCGCTGGAAAACAACAAGCACCCCTTCCAACATGCGGGTCTTTTCAACATGTCCAAGGAGAGTAACCTTAGAAGGACTGCGTTTCCATTCAAGTCTGAGCCTGTTGTGCTAGAATATCTGTCATGGTATGTTAGCTTTGGGGAAGATGGATTCACCGTAACAAAGACGTAATTAGAGGTAAAATGAGAGAGTCTCTATCCCTCAGGGCGACAGATTGTAGCCTCTGTGAATCCCGGGCTTCTAATTGTAGTGCAGAGGTGGCACAGAGAAGCTATAGAGATGGGAAAATTTAGATGGTGCTCAGCTAGTCTGAATCCAAGAAAGATTTTGCACGAGTCACTTTATCTCTAGGATGGGCTGTCAAAATGGCCAAAGTTTTACATTTGATACCTAAATCAAACCACTGTTGGAATAACGAAAGCAACAGTGACATTCCAAAAACTACTGTTCAATGAAACTATTAATTAAATTAATTCTACCTGAACTAAAAAGCAATATGAGCGCCGTGGACTAAATGACTGATCTGAGAGCTGGCAGATGGACTATTGATATATCATGCGTTATATTGTGGCTTCCGTTTACCATTACCTCACGTCTGTTCCCATTGTTCTGGATTGTATGTCAACGGTGGGATCTTCTCTGGCCTGTAGTTTCATTCAATTTGAATAGAAGTTCCTACAAAGACTGAATGGACATTAGGTCTGTATTCTATACAATCAGCAACAAAGAATATTGAAATATGGACAGGGATGGTTAACATGATGTCCTGGGAACAGAATGTCTTATGGGATGTTGTTGTTTAGCAGAGTTTAACAAATTCAACATCTGTCGTTGTCATTGTTAGAGCAATGGCTAAAGTTTGGTGTGGCGCAACATTGTGTTTTAAACAGCCAATTACTTCGGATTTCTACGAAGGTCTGAAGGTCAAGAGGTGAGGTCAACCAGGTTAAGCTACAAGGACACTAGTTAGTCTTAATTAAGCCATAGATTAACAAAAACAATGTATTGTAACGGCATGTCACATTATGACAAACCAGGATAGAAGATTTTGATCATATTTTTTTAATTAGCATTTGTTTCATTGAAAGCATTTTTTTTTTTATTCAAAGCTAACTTTTGGAGTATACAAAATATAACATTCACTTATCCAATAGAATATATCTTTTTTTTGTTTTGTCCTTGTAACTTTGTGCACTTAAAAAAAAATCAAACAACCACATACACAATCAACAAGCCCTTAATAAAATCCACAGGTCTGATGTTTGGGGGAAAAGAAAAGTTTGTGTGAGTCTGGAGTTATGGGACAGGGCTTTGAATAAGTCTGGATAATCGTGAATGAAGCTTCTTATCTCAAAAGAACAGCTGGGACCACAGACACATCACAGCTGGACAAAGAGACAGCAGATATGATCCACAGAGCGATGTGTTGTTTGCCTGTCTCTCTCTCCTTCTCTCTCTCTCCTTCTCTCTCTCTCCTTCTCTCTCTCTCCTTCTCTCTCTCTCCTTCTCTCCTTCTCTCTTTCTCCTTCTCTCTTTCTCCTTCTCTCTTTCTCCTTAACACACACACACACACACAAAGATGTAGATGTATAGGGCACAGAATGACATGCTACAAACAAACCCTGTAGTATTTTACTACAAAATGCTCTTCATAAACATCTTTCATATTTTCGGTCCTGTGCTGTGGTCTATGATTACATGACGTGTTTAAGCTGAAGATCTTATCTCCTGGAACTCCTGAAACCATCTCCTCGGCCCTTTTACAGTCCAAAACATTCTGCTGCGCTCTGGTTCTGCTTAACACAGACCCTACCTCACACAAAAGAAGTGAGACGCCTATCTCACATGTCTGTGTCTCAAATGCAGGTGAGACCCTAAAGAGGGTCATTTATCAGCTGCAGTGTGCCAAACCAAAACCTGTCCTCTAAAGTCATGTGTGCACGTCTCGGCCAGATGATCGTTCATCACCTCAACGACACCCCATTAAACACAACAAATCACCCGTCCTCCAGGGTCACGACAGCACTTCCACAGGCCGCCCTGATTAAAATGGGTTGATGCACTGGCCCTTTGAACAAACCCTTTGTGTAGGAAAAAGCACAATGTACAGTTTAAGCAAACACAGGAAAACATCAGGTGTGGTGTGTGTGTAGAAACACTGTGTCTGTGTGTTACAGATAAATCACTGCGACAAAAACAGGCCTGTTCCACCTGAGCATGACATTTGTGTTCTAATCTAGACGATATGTTTGTTCCTATTTTTATCTACACTAAAAAAACAACTCTATTTGAACAGGAAAACAATGCAAAAAAGCTACAGTAACAACCTGTTAGCTGGTTAACTGTTATTTCCAGTGATAGTATGTATTCTATAAAATTATATGGTTAAAATATCATATTTTAAATACAAGTCACCTTAAAATTGACAGTTGAAAAAAACATTCCCAGAATTTCCTGTGTGACTCTTTACATTTGATTAAATTTAATTAGAAACTTTTATGTTACTATCCTAGTCATACCTTGTTTTGTTTTTTGAAATCTAAGGCATGTAGATGCATCTCACTAGGTTTTAGAAAAGTTGTCTACAAACATTAAGCAGTCAGAAACCAGCCCCCTGAGTTTCAATAAACCAAACATAAACACAATTTCCTCCTCTAACTCTCCAACCCAGGGCAATAAAAACCGCTCATCTAAGCTTTATAACTCGCCTAGTGGTAATTTGGTTCAGGCGGGATATTACGCAATTAGAGCCGTGAAGATTTATCGCAAACTGCATTCCTAAAATGAACCACTTCTCTCTTGGCAACCACGCAACATCTCGTGCAAACACACGCGGCCTCGCTCGCTTTCGCTCAAGAGCTTCACTTCTGGATAAAAGATCTAGTGCTCAAATGTGGATTCGAGTGAGTGCAGAATCACTTTAATGTCAAGCACGGTCTATTTTCAGCTTGCTGTTCTGTGTCCTTGAGTTACTGTTCTTATAAGAGCGGAGCTCAACGAGGCTGTCAGCCCCGTTACTTTAAGCCATTAGAAAACTGAACCAGGTCTGCTGAGACACACGTCAAAGCGAGCGAGCTCCTTTTTTACTCAACCTGAAAAACAAAGACCTACATAGGAAACAAAATATTTCTCAGCAAAATTCAAACTTCCTGGCTGAGTCGTGAAGTTCAGGGTAACGTGACGTGGAAACCAGCAGAACGACGATGGGAAAACCTGATTAACACAATGAAGTTGGTATCTCCATGACCTTCAAAGAATCTTATCTTACTGAATCATCTCGCTGCACCTCAGAGGGCATTTCTGTGAGATAAACTGATGTAAAAAATTGATGAATAATTCAGGAGGACGACCACAGGATGTCCACAGTCACAGCTGTCAACGCCGGAGGCCATACAACACCAGTGAGAGAGCAACCAGATGAGGGACAAATCCAAAGGAACTGTAGCTTACATTGTTCAATCGAATAGTGAGGCTTGCTATACATATCAATATAAGATGATGAAGTTGTGTGGTCTGTGGAGGTCGGCTGTATACTCTGTGTTTCCAAGACAACAAACTTCATATAACAATACCTGCATTGAAGAACCAGACCATTAAACTGGCAAATACTTAAAACAAAGATTTAGTTTAAAAGTTAACACAGAGACAACGATGATATATGCATTACTTTCATGTTTTAAAACATTCAAACTACGACTGCAAGATATATTGAAATGGATTTGGGGGTCTTCGTATCATATGAAGGCAACTTCAATAAATAAATATGTAAAAAACAAAACGAGTAAAGATGGAAATGTATAGACCATCTGTAGCTCGGCGCAGGGGGTGAATGAGACTCTGAATGGAAAGATTTACTGCAAAAAATGCTGCTCTGGTGAGAAACGTCTGCTTATAATGGATCTATACAAGAAAACTGTCTCCATTATCCTTCTCCATATGCTAAAGGAAGTCTTCATGAGAGACTTCTCACATTAAACATCAACGCTGACTGAAATACATCCCTAATGACATATTAAAGTCGGCCCTTATGTGGGAAACAGTTATAATTATAAAGATTAATGCAGATAAAAATCTGCATAAGATCTTTGCAGCCATTATCTCTCTGCTTGTCTTTAGCCGTGTGACTTAACAAAATTAGCACATTAGCTCTGTAATGGTGAAAAATACTGAGATAGATCATTTCAATTATTTAAAAAACAAATAAATTGGGAAGCATCTTTGGAAATTTTCTATATAAATATATAAACTCCAACCTTTTAAATTGCCTTATTTTATAATGACACACACTTGTGGGCTTATAAGTTATGTGCAAGGGCTTTAAAAGGTCACTTTAACACAGGCCCGATTTAAAGGGGATTTTACACATTTCATAAAAGGGCCTGAATAACAGGCTTTCCAAACGCGAGTGCTGGTGAAAGACTCAGAAAAGAACTACGGCGCTCAGATTTGTATCAATAAATGGGCTTTTCTTTAGCAGTCGGAGACTGGAACCGCTGCTCGGTCTATAGTTTCTCTCTCTGGGGTGGGAGTCGTACAGTCCCGGGCATGTGGCCTCCTGAATCTTTCTGACTGCAGCTCACACCCCGACCACAAATAGACTTTATCATATGGAAGAAATAGGCAGAACCCACAGCAAACAATCCCCAGCTTCAGCTCTAAAAACAGCTCGAACCCGGGGCAAAGACAGCCGCATTAAAAGCCACTGAGGAAGGACGCTCTGGTGAATTTAATGCGATGATACTGCATTGTCTGACTTGCATAAATAAAGGACATAGATGTGCCTTTGCCACAAGTGATAATCAATCAGGCTTAAAGCAGACAAAGACGGGGAAAGCCTTTCCGTGACATTTCACGCCAGGCCACTGCTTACCAAAAGATCGCCACCCCCAACGATTCAGTGCCAGTGGCCCCAGACATCTTTTCAAGAAGGTCTTCTGAAAGCTTGGCCTTTGGCTATTGATTAGGCTGAGCTGGAACCCTGCACCCACCCCCACCACCTTTAAAGTTCAAAAGGTGAATGCAGGAGAAATGGGGGGGGTTTAACAGCCTGCCGCAGTGGATGAATTTCCTTTCCATCAGGGAATCTGCACCCAGGACAACTCACAGGCTGAATCTAATCTTGCTGTAATCAACCCTATAATCAACCAGCATCATATCAACTTAAACCACAAACTTGACTTTGTTAGTGCCAACATGGGATGTCCTGCAACTTTATTATCACGACAACTTCACAAGATCTCACTAGCAATAAACAGAAACACAATCACAACTTTGCAAATCCTAAACCTTCAACTTTCCCTCTTCTAACCTCAGTTATTATTTCTTGACCGTGTATTTGATGATGAGAAACGTGGCCTGACTCACCAGCACGACAAAAGCTGCTAGTTCACAGTAGCTGCCAAACATCTGATTGTTTGCAATTGCATTAATTAAAGTAGATAGAAACAAAGACATGCTGGGCTGTGGGCCAGCAGCAGTTGTACTCCGAGAACAGCCAAGTCAGTTAACCTCAACCAATCTCACACACCGAACGGCATTACGGGCTGAGAACCGCAACGGGGTTTTACGACAAATAAACTTTATAGAAAAACATGACGTGAAATAACAACTCTATAGCCTATAATCTGTAAATAAGCAATCGTGCATGTGTGCACAAGATGGCGTGACTGAATGCGACCCAAGGGGAGACGAGTGCTAGTGGCAGGCTGGCCTCTGGGAGCGAATGCAGGTGTTGCGAGGAGCCATCTTGGGTTGCTTTGAGCAACAGATGATAAACAATGACAGAGTAATCAGCACGGTTGCTACGGGAACACATACACAAGCATCAGAGCCTTTAATCTGAGCAAGAGGGAGAGCAAGAGGGAGAGAGCGAGAGAGAAACATTATATATATTCATCTCTGGGAAAAGCACAGAGTAGCAAAGTATAATAGCTTAATTTAATTATTCTGATGAAGGAAACCGTGCAAACAACTGGCAATGCAAAACACATGCGCCGTTATCATTCGCTTTGAATGGCAAGAAGCTTTGGAGTGGCTTTAATTCCTCCTCATTTATCTTAATGGACAATAATTGCCCTGTTGAAGCAAATCAAAGTTGATTGCACATTTCAAACCAGAACTCATAACACGTACATCACGCTGATGCAATCTAATTAAAAAATCAAATCAGGGCCATTAACATTTACCTAATATGAAGCTTGAAAACCCCAACATATAAACAGAAGCAATGAGGCCCAAGCAACACTTAGCTTAGGGGATCAGCTGAAATCAATGTTGATCAATGGATGGTCTTTGGTAGCAGTCCTCTGATCATTCAAGCACGACAGAAAGTAATGTTTACAGCCATCTATTTGAAAAGCCACTCCACCAGAACACAAATAAACCTTCTCAGCTTCAGAGTGCATGTTAGGTGGAGAAAGGAGATTAAAAGAGATTAAAACCATCATGGTAAACTGGAGCTGGAAGAGTGACTTAAGATCTTCTGTGACCTTCCGTGAGAAATCGCTCACCTAATGCTTTATCCTAACACTGCCGTACTCTGTGAAAGCTGAGAGGTTTTTACATTGGTTAGTCTTTACAATCTTAACAAGGGGCTCATGGGAAGGGGCCCCGTGGCAGCTCATGGAGGGCCACAGAGGACGGTTTCTCTGCTTGTTCTCCCGTCATGGTTTGGATAGCTTTTATTTAGTACTTTTTCTGAATCTTTCAAATCTGAGACTTAAGACAGTTCAGCCATATGACTGGAAGAGGCCACACACATTAAAGTAAGTTGCTTAAGAAGAATGGGAAATTACTATACAACCATATTTTTATCAAGCTACTTGAGTAAAAGCTGTTTTTTTTCTGCTACGCACCCTACAATACCCCTTAACTTGAGCTGCAATTGTTCATGTGCAGGATGGTGGACAGGAGGGCGTGAGGACTAAGCAGGAGACAAGCTTAGTCTATCAAACAAGAGAGAGGGAGAGTGGACACAGATGGCCGTATCAATAACCCCCACTCTCCCTTCCGTCACCAAGGGTGAACACTCACTGTTGAGACACTAGAATCAAGCACAAAGGCTGATGGCCCGGCTGGAGCAGATGGCTGGTATTTGTGGACCTGTGTGATGACTCAAACAGGAAGTGAGGTAGTTCTGTTGAAAAAGAGAGACTACATTAACAATAAAAGACGTATGGTGCAGTAAATCGTGATGATATGGCTGTCAGGCAGACACATTGTTTTAATTATCTTAAAACTGATTTAAGGTTAGTATTTGGAACTTGTTTATAATGTAAGCTACAGTGTTAGAATTTCAAACCTGCTGAAATAGGAAATGGTGGTGTGTGTAGTATAGCCCCAGCTAACAACCTGTAAGAACACCAGTTTTCCAAAGTCACAAAAATGTTTAAAACCTTATTTTGAAAGTTCTAGAATGTCCAGTATTTTAGATGTTTACTGCTTGGTTCCAAGACCATTATTCAAACATTTAATAATTCTGTAGCATTTTCAAAATTCTCTACTAATACTTGTAGTTTCTTGGATAATTTTTTTTCTGATATATTGCATAATATTTTAACGTAGCACTGCAAACTACACCAGCATGAAAACAGCCCTAATGGTGACAGAGAGCCTGCATTTCGCTTCAGCTACATTAAACATTACTCAGACAATCAGCAATTAACTCACAATTCTTTCATAATTGATGAAGACTGACGCCACGGAGACAAAGTAAAAATGACAACTTAAAGTGAAAAGACATTTGATTGGGAACTAGCAGATGTTTTCTCCATCTCTACAGCCTTTTCTAAACCACAACCAATTATATTACAGAAATACATATAAACATGCTTCTTGTCAACCGATGCCTCATTCAGAAGTGCAGATGACACATTTGTGTCTTGCTGGAAAGTTAAATAAGACTCTATAAAATGTCAGGGAAATGTTTTAGCATGACAGGTTGTGTACAGGAGACCTGCCAGCAGTCAACAGGGTCACGCCAGTGAGTCACGACCGGACCATGAACAGAATGCCAACTGTGCAACATCAATCGAACGATCTGGCCAAAGAAAACAATGCTATTGTGTTTTGCCAGCAGACCAGGAGACCAAATTATAAGTTTACTCATCACAAAACATGCTACACAACTGATGAAGTCAGCTGTAATGTAGTGACTGGCACACAAAGAGCAGGTCTGAGATCAGGCTGGTGTGGGTGAGATTCTGTTAGGTTCTCCTGTAATAAGTGAAGAAAAACACCAGTGAAATTCTTGTGTCTTTCATTCGGAGGTGACTGACCTAACCTGATAACTCCAAAACAAGCTGTATGTGACTCACGATGCTGCAAAAGCAAACAATATGAGTCAGAGTTAAAACGGAAGATGATTAACCATTGCCAAGTTTATGGATCAGAAACTATGACAGCACGTGGGAACTAGGCGAGTAGACAAAGACTTACTAAGTGTAACCTTGGTAGTAAACAAACTTAAAATGGTCACAAGCCAAGTGCCTGATTACTAACAGGAAGCGCTCTTTAAGTAAAGTTTATATTAAAAGAAAATTTACCCCTTTTACTGTATTAATACACATTTGAGGGATGACTGTACATTGTATTTTGGAGAAAACATAGTTGTGCCTCAAAATCTTGCTTTGCTTCTAAAATGACTTTCTTTATTAGCTTTACAGATCCCCCTCATTTTAATATCTTCCCTCCAACTAAATAGCCCAATCGCGTACAATTATATACTGTATTTGGCAGATCTACAGTGACTTACAGTGTCTTCGGGCTTTATGTTTTATAAATATGTGCATTTCCTGTGATTCAAACACATGACTATGGTGTTGCTAGCTACCACCATGCCACCATGCTCAATTATTTGTAATTGAACTTTTGCCTTGCAAAGGAAGTCAAACAACTTGACAGTAAACATAATGTAAAATGCAATGATAACAACAAAAGTTTTTGCGCAGTATGCAAAAATTTACAGTAGGAAATCCATACTGTATGCAAAAGATAAAGTTCATAAAAACGATCACACAGACAAAAGGTTTCATTCTCCTGCATCCGATATGAAAACTAACCTTTGGAACACAACACAACAGCAGCCATAACACAACTGTCAACACCCCACCTGAAGTCAGGATTAGGTTTGAACAAGTCCTCCTCCATCAGTTGTGGAAGAAAGACACGGCTGTTAATTTGACGGGTGTCCATGTTATTACAACCCCATTTGGCTGGCAGAGCAAAGCCTGGGGTTGCTCTGCACGGAGTCTGTGCATCACGGTGCCATTAACAGCCTTAGTCATCATATGAGCAAAAGGAAGAACATTCCAACCAAATGAGCAGTGCTGCCCAGCAAACACCATGATGCTAGTGTCCCTCTAGCTCTCCCTCTACATAAATAATAGGCATTTCTGTCTGAGACAGCCCTGGAGAACTCAGCCCCTGGCATGATGCCAAATCCCCATGGTTACCACAATGCAGCAACTGCCTCCTTCCTGTGATGGTGATGATGCTCTGGAAATTAAAGGAAACAGACTATCCGGCTTCACTTGCTGGAAAGTAAGACGGAAGTTTTAAGAAAGTTCTGTGCAACGGTGACCCAAGACAAGGTGCATGACACACTTTGGCTAAGAAACTAAAATATTACTTGACAGGCTTTTTTGAAAGTCCTTGCCTTTACAAAAAGAAGCAATTTTTCAGGCAATGAAGTATTTCAGAATTGGTGCAACAAACAACAAAGGTTACAATAACAAGATTTTATTCATTTCCATGACCTCTACAGGCCTGAAAAACACTAATTCAAATTCACAGGTTTTTTATGACTGTGAGACCCTTCATACTTTCAGAATAATCAGAATCAGATCTGAATCAGAATGCGCTTTATTCAGCAAGTGTGCACACACACACACAATCATAAACACGCACAGACACACACAGTCATAAACACACACACACACACACACACAGTCATAAACACACACAGACACACACAGTCATAAACACACACAGACACAAAGAATTTGTTGTGGTTTCCGGCAAATACTGTGTATATACATGTCCCAAAAAACAGAACAATTAAAAACACAATTTCAAAATAAAGAATACAAGTAGGCTAATATAAAATATAAGTGGTAAACATTATGCATATATGTCCATAGTAAGTAAAACTGTAACTACAACTAAAAAACATTATGCATTTATATGATTAAAGAATAAACACTAGAGTAACACCAACTTCCACAGATAACAACACTGCACCAACACAAAACAAAGTGACAACATTTATACAACATTAAAGCTGACACCATTATCTGTCTCCTAAAACTGAGAGGATGAGATCGCTGTATACAAACTCCATATACATCAGTACGTGCATTAAGCCAAATAATGTGTGCAAAAGCAACATCTGATTTAAATTCCTCTATTTTTAACTCCAAATGTTAAATCAGTGCCTCAAACTAAGACATCTTCAATACAGTTTCAATGCAACCCTTTATCTACTGCATGTTGCATCTAAAAGCGTTTGAATACAGTCTCTTACCTTTTACTTGACTCTCGTATTCCACGATGATCTCTTTATCCTTCTTAAACTTCGCAGGATTGGACATTTTTTATGTATTAAAGCGACCGATGGTTAAGTTAAAAGGATCTTTGCAAACCGATGCGTCTGTTGGCGTTTTTTCTCTCTAGTGCATCCCACAGAAATGTTCCCAAGTTGCTCAGGCTGAAAATCCCAAAGCCAAAACGCCGCAAATGTCTCTGGTTTTCGGCGTCCGAGGGTGCGAGTGAAATTCAAGGCGATGGAAGCGCAGAGCGCACGGGAAGAGTTTCCTGTAGGCGCTACCGCATGAGTCCTGTAACCCTTTCCTCGGGCAAATGTTATCCGGCGAGAGGCGATCCGAGCCTGCCAGCTGTCTTTACTCACCCGCCGACGGATCTGGAAGGACAGGACAGCATAATGACACGTTATAGAGATCTGCAGTGAGTGTTTTAGGTGTTTTGACGGAGCTCAGAGCAGCTGGATAAGCAAGTGGTTGGAGGTGGGAGGGATTTGAGGTGTGTGGAGGGGGTGCGAGTAGCGGAAACGTGGACGGCTGACAACTTTTCCAAGAGGAGAAAGACATTGTTGCATTTGTTTTAGCCGCGTATCCACTCACGATTACTTGGGATCGATTTGGAAATATATGTATGTGAATGCAAAACTGGGAAAAAGTGATGCATTTGGTGCGCTTTTTTCAGAATAACCATTTGGACACAGTAGATTACGCAGGTATTTATTGTATTAGGAAAATAACACGTACATAAAATGTGGGGCAATTGCAAACAAAATGTGTAATATTTTATAAACTACTTAGTTATACACAACCCCTAAAACAAAAGCGCTGAACTTTCAGATTACAGTCTTGTGTCAACAACAACAGGAAAGAAATAAAAAGACCATTTGTTTTATCAGTTGTCCTCTTAAGTTGTTTTGTGTTATTAGTTAACCTATGCAATGCAAAATATTTAAGCTCAACCTAACTAAATAAAAACAAACTTTTTAAAACTTAGGGTGCATTGTTTATTTGACAACAAATAGGCTTGTCCTATTATAAATGACTGGCCAACAATCTGAATCCTAAAAACTACATGATTCGTGACACTGATTTAAAGTGGCCATTTTAAAGTACCAAAGAAACGACGTTAAAGCGTTCAGTGGGTTAAGTGGGACACCTGGTGGTAGTTTTATAGTATTACACGTACATATATACGTATATCTATGTATATTTGTACCTATTGCATATAGCTTATTTATATTTTTAAGTGTAAATACTTAAAAAACAGGGAGTTTTATTGCTGTTTAATTATGCTGCTTTCAGTTTAAATTACTGTACAGATAACCCAGAAAAATCAAGCTGGCTAACAATAGTTTATACACTAAACAGTAAATAGTTATTTTGTAATGACATGATTTATGATAAATTATTACTTGTCAGTAAACACAGGGGCAATAACGCACAGCAGCACCTTAAAGGACAAACATACACAATCACAAGTACAACATCACAGTATACAAACTAAACACATAAATGTCTTCAAAATAAATGATATCAATGCATAGCATCTCTATAAATCACTTTCGTTTTACAGTCTTTATCCTAACGTTCCCCGAGCTCATTTTAACTGACTTTGAAGAAGGCATCTTCCAAAACCTCTGTGAATTTCTCCTTCATCTGCTGCCGGAAGCCATTGTACCACTCCAGCAGTCTCAGCCTCCTCTCCGTTTTCTCCTTCTGGCTCAGGCTTCTCTCCTTCTCCAGGACACCAGACAGCTCCCTCCAGTCTCTGATGAAGATGAAGGGGGCTCCTGAATCTTTAAGCAGTCGGAGCGGGGAGCGTTCGCCGGCCGAACAGCCCCCTGGAGTCAAAACGTCCTCCACCACAGGCACAGAGCCGTAGGCACAGGCCTCATAGATGCGATAGCACTCTGTATTTACTCCCACCGGACACAGAGTGAGGTCACTTTGTGCCAGTGCCATCTGGTACTTTCTGGAGGTGTCTGTTGTCTCATGAGGAAGCCACCTGATGACACAGGAAGTATGATGATGACACAGGAAGTATTAAACAAACACAATCCTGCAACACTGAAGATATAGATATAAAACTCTTTACTATAAGTGTAAGAGCCATTTGTTTTAGTGTTATGAGACAGAGGTGTGTTGATAATAGAGAAGCATTCAGTATTTTTTTTACTTTGTTTTGAGGGTAGCATGCAAGAATAAGAACAGACTATATGATTGTATTAATGTATGCAGTGTCCGTGTCTACAAAGTATGGACTGCAAATGTACATGTTTATGGAATAATAGAATATAAAAATAACAGGAATTAAAGATTTAAGGAAAGTAAAGAACTCAGACCAATCGTATTCTCAGGTGCATGAACACTTTATCACCTGTTTAGTTCTTACTCACTTCTGTTACCTTAATAGGAAATGACTTAATAGGAAGCCATAATAACAAGCATTTGGAGTATTAAACCAACAGAAGCATTATTAGAAAATAATACTCTTGGAAGACTATAAATAACGTTTTTTTTTTTTATTTGGCAGATATTTTTATCTAAAATGACATAAAAGTATAAATTTCATTAACCTGTGTGTTCTTTGGCTTTGTTATAATAAATATGCAAAAATACATACTTCTCTCTAACATGCAGAAAACACTCTTTCTCCATTCCATTCTGTTTAAGGGTGCTTATCAAAGTTTCCCTAGAGGAATTTTTGTAGACAGTCCCGAGAAAGTTGCAGAGATATGACCTAGTCGACTTCAGCATCTGACTGCTGAGTGTGACCACAGGGAAATTCCTGTACCTGCAGAGAAAGAAACTCCATTCATAAACAAAATGAAGAAACTGATCCATAAGATTATAATAGTAAAATTAAAATAGTATAAAAATTAAAGCTGCAATCTGTAACTTTCGCCTCTCTGCCGCCATCTTTGTTTGAAACATAAAATTGCAGTTTACTTTATGAACTTTTTCACATAGACAAATTGAGTCAAACTGACATTTCTGGGAAAATCAGATTATAAATCAAAATTATATTAACTTTCAGGTGTTAATAAGAGTAGGGTAAGGAGATAATGCTAAATACCAGTCTGCTATGTATTTGGTGAATAACTGTTTTTTGTTTATTTTTATCAAAACAAAGTTACAGACTGAACCTTTAACTCTTTCACAAATACTGCAAAATTGTTATTTACATAAAGTGAAAATTACATTGAAAAAAACAGAATCTTACGTGGCAACACCCAGAGGCCACTGGAAGATGTCTTTATCATTGACCCAAGGACTGTCATACACAAGGAACAGCAGGTCCACAAACCCTCCGTGTCTCTTCAGGTAGGGGCTGATCCAGTCATTGTTACACTGTTCATTGCCCAGAAGAACCACAGCCACTCGGGACACAGTGTGGGCCTGCACCAGACTCTGCACATACTGAAGCCACTGGATGGAGTACGAGATTTTTTGCTGCAC